>CAJPEX010002324.1:13135-39777 GCA_905338405.1 Notodromas monacha
TCAAATCGATCAGCCATTCACGTATTCTGCAACAAGTTTTATGGCCGAGGAAAACAATTTTTCTCTTTCATCCAAAGAAATCGTCATTTGCAATTTTTGCCTGAGAAAAACAAAGCGTGATACACATATTCCAATGTTCCATATTCCGCAACAAGTTTGAGAAAAAAATCATTATTTTTTTCATTTGAAGAATTTGTTACTGTATCTTCAATTCGGAGGAAGGGGGGGGGCGTATTTTGCGATGCAAAAGTGCGGTACAGTAAAATTTTGCAATTTCCTTTTCGAAGGCCAACCCTGTGCATGGGTAACCCAGAGCAAAGGGCCCGCAAGACGCGGACATGCTGGCGGGCCCCAGGGCTCAGTCTCCAGGGGCCGCGGGATTCGGGCTGCGAAATCAGGCCGATCCGACAGATAGGTACTCAATTACGCTCGGAATTGCGAGCGTTTTCCCCCGGTCTTCCTGCTCCCACTAGATTTGCATCTCCCTGCTGATGCTGCTGCTGCTCCGACGACGACTAGGGCTTCTGCAGGCTATTTTCTGCTTCTTTTCTTCATCCCCTGGACCCGTCCGGGGAATAAACTCTCCTCGGAGTTCATGAGCAACACCTCATCGTGTCCTGACATCAAACCCTTTCCTCCCCCGTTTCCTACTTCCCCCCCCCCCCCCTTTCTATTCAACTTTGCATCTGGGATAGGATTGAACGCGTTTTTTCTCACATTTAACAGGGGTCATTTATTAAAATAATCCGTATTTCGGAAAGCGTACTTTGTTTAGGTGAATTTGAAAAGGTCGGGGTGCTACTTGCGGGTCCTGGTTTTCGTGGAATTCTTCGTTCGCATTACAGTGAGACCCCCACATGTAGACACCTCGACATGCGGACAATTCAACATAGGGACACTTATTTTCCCAGAAAAAAATTAATAAAAAAAGGACCAACAGGAGGACACAGACTCAAATTAGGGACATTTTGTGATAAAATTGCAAATAAGTTTCAGGCCAAATTACAAGAAACAGATATTTCCAACCCTAACATTGATATAAGAAAAGTTCTTGGGCATTTCTCTCACCAATTAACCATCAGTTTTATTAGAATACTGTAATTTGAATTTCGAAGAAGTCGGACGAAGGAAAATAAACTGTCTCAAGCTAGGAGTTGGTTTAAGGAGTAACATTATTATCGACGTACCCTGTAGTTGTTGAAACGATTCAAATTTATTATGTTTCACGGTTTAATCTGAATGAAGTCATAATCTCTCTGAAGGCGAATGTTCTAATAATACACCAAAATGTATGTGAGGATCGAAAATGGAATTGTTGTAGATTACTTTGTAGATGAGTTGATTCAACGGAATTCAAGTGCAGTATTAATCAATGTTCTTAAGTCAGAGCTTCCACTGTTGTCATCCTGCCTTTCCTTGTCTGGACACAATTTTGGCGGAGAGATACTCGACCTGCATTAGCCTTAACTGTTCACTTCCGCGATTTTGTCACTTTATTTGTTCAAATTTGCTCAACGCCGGACTCGGAATTAATTTACATGCGTTTGATGCAAATCGCATGCTTTCATTACATTGGCAACCTGCTTACTGAACAACAAAGGCTGGAGTTCATTTGTATTGTATCATGTCCTGCAACCGTTCCCGCTTCTTGTTTTGTTTTTTTTATTCCCGACTCGGAATGTTCCAGGGAAGATCATTTTCCTTTATGCTCCCTCCGTGTGTTTGACAAATCCTCCCGGTGGTACGATCCATCAAGGCTGCTGGGGCGGACAGGTACCATCATTGGTAACCTTGTTTTTGGCTAATCGCCCTCCCAAGATGTTCCCCCCTTTGTACCGAGGAAGCATTTGCCGTGGTGAAATGGTCTTTCGAGTGGATTCATATCTGTTCTCCAGAATGGACGGATATCAATTTGTCATACACGGTTCTGTGAGGAATGGCGCAAGAATCTGCCGAGTTGCATTCAATGTTGTTGACACTCGAAGCTGCGGAGAAATTTCAGGAAATGAAATTTAATTCATGATTTAATGTTCAACCTTTTGATCACGTCTTCATAATGCAATCAGTAGATCGTAAGATATTTCGTTGTCCGGAGAATGTAATTTTAAAACCGCATTTTTTTGGCATCAAAGGAATGTGTGTTTGGGACCGGAAGGAATTCTTTGCACGAATAAACATCACTGTAGATGAGACTACTTAAAGCCGAGTTTCTCGTATTTTTTTACTTGTGGGGGCCACACATTTTCCGGTGGATCATTGCGAGTAAGAAATTTTCTTCTCCAGTCTTTTACCGGAATTCCGGGGACCCAACTTCTATCTTGCCTATGCACTCTTCCTTCATTGACAAATGGTAAATTATTACTCCCAGAAGATGGGAGAAAAAAGAAATTCGTTGTTGAAGTTCGATGCGCCAGGGGAGCTTCTGGGTCAAGATCTGAACAAAAGTTCTGCAAAAACCAAGAGATCTTCCGCAGTTTCGGAAATAACCGAAACAAAGACCTGATAAAAGTAAACAATGCAAACGAAATTAATTCGCTGTCGTTTCCGAAGGTGAGATAAATCTTTCAATAGGACCAGTAGTAGAATACATGATAGCCAAGGCTTTACTTGATCTCCAACAACAAAGGCAGCTGCGAGTATATACAGTGCATGACCAACCTAGCCCACACGATCTCGCCGCCCACACTATGCCATAATTATATATATACTTCCCTCTCCATCCCTTGCAAAAAAAAATAATAATAAAAATGAAATGAAATGAGGCATGTCGGGACGAGCTGCCAAAAGAGGAGCAATAATGAGACACGTAGACCTGGTGGCACATCCGTCGAGGTAAATTGGGGGCGATGATCCGCTGCGGACGTGCGCTGTCCCAACAGGATCCCGGTTGGCCCTTGAGAATTGCATACCCCATGAGGGTCCTCGGGTGCATGACGCACTTCATCCCGTGTGCCGCATGGCAATCCCACACTACCAGCATCAAAACCCAAGCCCAAGAATCGAGACGAAGCTAGGAATTGTCAGTCTGTGAAGGGATTATCGTGCGGAATTGAAACCTGTAGACTCAAAGTCTCCGCCGGGAACAAATGTTCCGTGGGGAGTTGTTTGTTACCTGGCGTTGTATCAGAACGACCCCGTCGCCTTTTTTCCGCCCGTTTCCTGGGCAATAACCCGTCACACGCCTCAAGCTGATGGACTCTCTCAGCATGCAGTACTATATTTTCAACGCAATATGAGCATTTGGGGAATTGAATACTGATACCTCTATACAGTATGTAGAAATGTTGGCATTCTCTAGTGCGAACCCCCCCCCCCCCCCCCCCCCCCCCTCCGACACTTGATTGTCAATCTGCGGTGGATGAAGAATTGTTCAAGATTGAAAATCGAAGGTGAAGTCCAAAGGCACTATTCCGGAGCAGAAAAATCTATTAATGGGAATTGAAACGTTCTTTTGTATAAAAGGATTTGACAAAAGGTTTGAAGCGCCAGTTAACTATTGGCGATATAATTTTGATATTGCTCGCCAGTACAGTAATTGTATTTCTATTGATCCTCGAAATTCCGAAAGCTCGGCTGTTCTACTCCATGGTTGGCGTGATGCATTTGTTGAATTTAAAACCTCTCGATGTTCCCCAGTGCAAAAATTGCGAGGCACGTTGATGAAAAAGTGACTAGAACAGAAAATTAATTGATGAAGTTGACAATACTCATTTTTTGAAAAATGTCCATCAATTTTTTGAACCCTTTGTTGGACGTCTTGATACATCTAAATGCATACAGTACATTGCCTGGTGCACGGCTCCTTTTTTAGTGCAGTTTTCATGAAAGGGGAAACGCAAAATCAAGAGACAGAAATTCTTGTTACACGAAAACTTTTTTTCTGCGAAATGTGATAAAACATCATTGCTCACTGTCAATTGATTTTTCTCATCATGCGCAGTTTTTTCACTGATTTTTATGGATAGAATTGCCTAAAATTTCGGGTTTATAATTATTTAAGAATCACCAGAAACATTCCAACCATTCCGCAATATTTCGCATCGCATATGCTCTTGTTTCGGAGACATGTTTATATCATCGGGTTTCATTCCATATGAGAACACGCTGTGAATTTTTTTTTTCGATAACTTCGAGTTTGAGAAATGTTCGAAGCTGGTCCAGTATTATTCAATTTGAATGTCATTGTTCCCTTTTTTAACCTGCAGACAAGGAAATGACGACAACCAGAAATATTAAACCTTCCGTACAATTTTGATCAACACAAACAAAAGAAAAATTTATAATTTAAAAAAGAACATTCACTTAAACTTCATACAGAATTACACGAAGTGCGAACAAAGAAGGAATCGTGCAAATATAGTTTATGAAGTGATACTGTATGTCACAGACGAAAATTCGCCTCAAAATCGAACAAACCAATGTTCAATACAACGCGCTGAAATGAAATTTTGAGTGGACCCCATCATTCGGAGACAACAAAAAAAAGGGAAAATATATCTCCTCTGACGGTTTCTTCTCTGGTGACGGATGACTCAAAGAGACTTAGTAATATTTCTTTCACTTTCCGGTCAGCGTTGAGTGATTCACAAAATCATGACGAGTCTCAATCGGAAAACCTCCGAGTCAACTCCCTATTTTTCCCCCTTTCTTCACCCCATGACATGGTGCAGAATAATGAAATCGAAGGGGTTCCGCAGATATCTCAAAAACCAAAACAAGCAGCAACAAAAGAAGGCCAGGGACAAACAAAGTACTGTACTGTGTGTCAAGTTTCAGAACAGAAAAGGTGTTGTAATCAGCACGTATTCCCCTGTTCCCAAATGCCTTTTAAACCGTCGGAGGTTTGGATGTACTGTAGTATAATTTCATCAAATACTGAGGGAAACATCTAATTTTTTTTCTTCTTTCGAAGCAAAACAAAAAACTATTTTCCGTAAACATACCGGACCGAAATGTGTCCTAACAGTAGCGTAAGTAGTTGACTTGTAATCCATTTCTGTTCCGTGTTCAACTCTGAATACTGAACTGCACTTTCTTTCATGAAATTTTGGTTCCATCGGGATTTTTTGTCTTATGGCGATCTGGGGTTCATGTTTTATTCTCTTTGACACATTTTTTTCATTGTATATTTTGTCAACGTCATGTTCCCCCGTTTTTGCCTTGTAAGGCCCAGAAACATCAAGAAATGAGGTTCGTAATCCGGAAATCAGACTTCGAAAGTCGGGGGCATTTATTTTTATTTTTCTTTGGCATTAAAAGCTTGGCGGTGAAATTTGGAAAAATCGTGACAGCGCTTGCAGCGGATGGAAATGGAGGTTTTATGCCTTGCTGAGTTTTGACTGTTTTATTTCCCCCAGGGCCCGGTTTTGGCCTTTTTGAGGATATATTTCGTCGTTCGGGGAAGAAAAAAGCAAGTTTTCCCCCCCCTGCTGCTGCTCGGCAGCACCAACAGCAGCAGGAGTCGTTTAATTCCTGAGCTGATTCCGAGCATGAGCCTAAATCCCGTTATCGAACCGACATTTCCGGCTGGTAGTTGCGACGGTGTAGCGGCACGAGCCGTGATCTTTCGGCAGAAACAGCCGCAGGGAACACCGGTTTGATTTGCTCAGATAATTTTCAGGTTAGGTCATTTATGATTAGAAGTATTATCGAGAGAATCAAACTCGCTCTGCTTTTATCGTTTTAAATATTGAGAAAAATTGCTGTATTTGAACAAGTCCGCTATGCCTCGTGACATCAGTTCCAACGCCAAGTAGCATTTTCGAAAACGCTGTAGGGAACTTCAGCAATGATGTATCGGGTCTTTCTTGGAATTCTTCTATAATTCTGCTTGTTGAGAAAAATTATTTGAACAAGTCCGCTATATCTCGTGACATCAGTTCCAACACCAAGTGGCATTTTCGAAAACGCTAGGGCACTTTAGCAATGATGTATCGGGCCTTTCTTTGAATTCTTCTATAATTCTAATTGAGAACATTTCAAAGATATTCGTTACCCATGATTTTCTTTGAGTATCCGAAATTTAAATAACTGAATATAATCCTTACGGCGAGGCTTATGGATTCAGAATAGAGTACCGGTATTTTTGCGACAATCAACACGCTTTCGATAATGTTTTTTTCATTAGTAGATAACTTAGATTCGATCCTTATTGATCTATTAAATTCCTTCGATTTTTAGTGAAACTCCCGTTTTAGAAAACGAGTTGTAACTGATGTGATGAAACACATCGGACTTTTTCGAAGACATTTTCAACGACAGAAGCCGAGCGAGTATGAATTTAATATTACAGTATATTTATATATTATCTGGGTGAATTTTCTACGCAATTCACTGGATAATCCGAGAGTCTATATTGTATCTATATTTCGAGAAGAATTTAAAATACAGTACATAGTTGGGAACCTATCGCGTTTTGCCCAAGGGAGATTTTTCCGCTTCCAAAAATGTACAAGACCATGGCAACAGACTGGCCAGCCGATTGCGAAACTGATCCCCCTGCCTTTTGAAGTCGTCGTCGTCGGGATCCTCTGGCACCTTTCAACCCGCGGACGAGAAAAAAAGGGGGGTTTATAATGTCCCATTTCGACGCCAGCTTTGCTTCCGATAAATCCCAGCTTTTATGGCGAGAAATGCGCCTTTTGCTCGGGCAGGACATCGGAGTCGTTTTTCACTGGGATCAGGTCTCGTCTTCTTCCAGCTGGTGGCGAGCCCGAAACCTCTTCGGGAGGAAGACGGGGGGTAATAACTACTGTACTTTTTTTTATTTGTAGTACATATTGAACACGCGGATTTTTCTCAGCCGCTTTTCCCGCTGGTTCTGGTCTGATAAATTTTGAGTGAAGTACGTAGGTGCTTTTAATCTAAATAGAATTTCACTTACGAAAAGTAAAAAATAAATACGGTATGCAGCAAAAAATCGAGATGTCCTCGTATACAGTATTTTTGATACCGGACTCAGTCGGCGATTTGTGGAGCTCGTCGAGAATTTCCCTGAAGTTCCTCGAGCCGCTTCCGAAAACGCAAGAAAAAGCGTAATTAAATTCGAAAAAAATTCATAAGAAATACTGCACGTATGGAAAAGGTTCACGCAGAACTCGTTGTGCTTATTTTCCAAATGGGAAAAGCGGAAAACACTGTTTTTCTGTCACATTCAGCCTATAATTCTGTTGTACCTTGAGAGATGCACCGTTTGAGAGTATGCATTTTTCAGTTCGTAGAGAAGAGTTTTCAGTGAGGAAAATTCCAAAGTCTTCAGTATTTTGAAAGTAATATAATTCTGATTACTGGTAGAATTCGTTTTTGTATCATCGTCTGTGATTTTTTTCTGAATCCAGTTTCGATTCCGGAACACCTCTGGCTTCTGTCGTTGAATGTGCCCACAATGAGATCGGTAATTATTTCAAATTCTGGCGAAGGATCAGATGAAATAGTACTTGTAGTTATATATTCAAATCCTTAATAGAATTACAGAATACCGTATTCCTTATCCGGTGAACGAGATCTCGGGAGATTTGCCGAGTTCGAAGGAATTCCCGCTGATTTATGGTGTGAGCTCCACAAATGAACGTACGTGATTGAATCTCTTCATTGAGATCGAGCACTATACTGTACTGCTGTGATGAATGAACGAATGAAATGTTCGAATGAATACGGATTATTTCATGATTAACTGCACTTACAAAGCGGGAAGTCCATTATTTTTCGCGGATTCGACGACGATGAAGCATGGCGCTTGAATATTTATAAGTCTCCGAGTCGATGCCGAGCTTCGTCTTGCTTGACTTGATGCATTTGCGGTGATGCTGGAAAGGGCTATAAGGCAATCAAACCGTGGCTCACTTTATTTTTTTATTTTTCTTGTTGGAGCAACTAAAGTTGACAAGAACAGACTCACGCGTTGCTTGGTGATCAACGAGCCGTGAACAAATGACATGACTCATGGCCTTTGTCCCTTGTTTGGAACCCCCTTCAGTTTACCCCCTTTTTTCTTCTTCTTCTTCCTTAGTTTCCCCCCGGGTCCGGTGGGGGTTTTTTTTTTTCTCTGTGCTCGAAATCCTGAGGAAAAGCAAGTGCGAGAGCATCGTTTAATCTTGTTGTCTCTCTCAATCGGTTGACAGCGTAGCGAATTGCTTCCCCCCGTCGGCTTTGTCCTTGTCAACGAGTTAATACAGCTGCGGCGTGTTTTATTAATCGCTTCTTCATGACGTTGATTTCCTGTCAGCGTCTGAAGCCTGAAGGAATGAAGATTCTTGTCTGTCAAAAATATATATGGAAGGACGGAAATGAGGGACAATGAAAATCTGCTCGACTTCCTGTCGAATGAACTTTGCTTGTTGTGCTGATTGACCTCATTTACCACATATCCCGCAGAAACGGAATCTAGATGCGGCGTGTATTGAGAGAAAAAGATCATAGGCCGCACTGTTGTCTTACAGTGCGGCCTATGATCTTTTCATGTTCTCTGTAAGTCTCGATTGGGCATCTGCGATCAAACTAAGGTTCATTTCTGTTACCAGAAAATGTTCAAAAATTGCATTTCTCCGCTTTGGAGGTCTTTTAGTCATTTAGTGTTCTTTAGAGACCTTTATATCAAAACCGTCTGTTATTCTCTGTTGTTTTGTGTAGAAAAACTCTTCGCAAAGTCAGGAATAACACGGGATATTTACACAAACCTAGTCCGAAAGACGTTTTCAAGTCTTCTGATTCAATTGGATTGTCAGCATCAGCAATTTTCAAACCCTCATCCTTTAGAACGAAGCACACTTTCCATATACTGTGCTATTTTTGTATTTTATGATTACTTTAAAAATTACAGAAGCATTAAGATTAATGCTTCTGTAATTTTTAAAGTTCATAGGCTGCCGGCGTTAGAAATTTTGTCTCCGTATATAAAATACAAAAATAGTACAGTATATTCTACAGTATATGGACAGTGTGCTTCGTTCTAAAGGATGAGGGTTTGAAAATTGCTGATGCTGACAATCCAATTGAATCAGAAGACTTGAAAACGTCTTTCGGACTAGGTTTGGGTAAATATCCCGTGTTATTCCTGACTTTGTAACGAGGAAAAATCATTTCGAATGCCAGTCGATGAAACAACAACAACGAAAAAAAAACCGTTTCTTCCTCTCTCGCTTGCTGAAATAACGAAAGCAGATGAAAATGGAAGAATGGGAAGAGCCTTCCTCATTAATTCCGCAGGCGCCGCCACCTTAACACCTTTTCCGTGTCGCGCCTCTCGACGCTGGCGTCGAGCGTCATCAGCCCTCGACACTTACTCAGCGTCGACCTTTTTTTTTCCTATACCCCTCCACATGTCACACGCATGGGAGAATATATAAAGAGGAAGGGGGGCGTGGAAGAGAGTAGGGAGAGACCGAAGCCGGGTCAAGTGCCCACAGCCACTGGTCATCTACAGGTTCTCTGTCTCTTTTTTTCATGACATGTTATCACAACCCGCCGACCTGGGTTATGGTCATGATATCTTAGATGGTCCTCGTGAGAACGGTCGTACTTCAAGTGTGTTCTGTGCTAAAATTGCGGGGGAGGGACGAGCATGGAGATTCATATCCAATTCCCTGGCCATTTCATGATCGTGTTCCCTCCTTCGAGGATGCGATTGATTGTTTAGAGACTTTCGGCGTTTTGAGTCACCTCGACTTTTGTACGATTTGTCTGTACGGTATACAGTATCTCTTTCTAGCGATTAAGCCTAATAAAAGTCAATTTTCCTCAAATGTATTGCCAATTTTATCATGCAATGTCCTCATGTCGAGTCAGCGTCCGTATGTCCTGCCCTTTTTATTACTTTTTTATTGAAAAATAAATGTTCCCATGTTGAGGTGTCCGCATGTGTGGTCTCACTCTTATATTGATCTCAATTTTCGCTTTAAAGGTTATTTCAAGACCTACAAGTTGATTTTTCTGGTTAAATATCGAAAATGTTCACCTAGAAAGATGAAGGGGGAAAATCTTGCAGGAGCAAAAATGCCGCAGTAAAGAAATAAATTTAGAAAAGCGTTTCATATTTTCCAGTGGAGGGATATTTTATTTCTGCGGCATTGCTTTCCCTCTTAATTTTTTCTTTCCTTGCGGTACTTTTTCTTCCCTCTTCCTGAAAAGCTGGTCTGAAATATTCTATTTTCCGAGGAATGTTTGACACGTTGTTTCTTGAGGTTCAAGAAAATTTAAAATTATTGCGTGATTTTTTGTCAAACATGTTAATGTTTTGCGACGTCACCGAGTAGCATATGCGCTTGACTATGTGTGTTGAAAGTTGACCTTTTTCAAAACTCAAGAACATTTTAGCGGCCAGAGCGTGTTGATTCTTTAAATATTATTTTTTCTTTTTTATCCACGAGTTTTCCACGATTTATCGCCGCTTGTCACGTGAGATACATGGTGTATAAAAGTCCGTCTACTTAGAAATTTACTTGATGTATTTTTCTCGGATTGATCTGTTCAAATGTGGTTTACTTGTAATTTGAAACCCTGTTCCCGACGACAAGAACAATGTATTCCATTGAGGTGTTCGTCATTCGTTCCAATGCCCTTGAAACCCTCGCAGGTCTGTCTTTGTGCTCGCCGCATCCACCGCACCGTTAGGACGAGGGTTCTATTCAACCGAAAGTGATTGACTTTGAGACGGTGTTGACGATCTTGATTCATCGACGATAACAACACTCATAAACTCGAGTCATTTGGCAAGCGAAACTGCCGGCAGTGCGACGCCGAAACTCGCCTTGTTTAGCAACAACATCCGGTGCTGTTTCATTGTGCCATCTCTTTTTAAACAGAGATTGTAGATCTATATCGGAGTTGGGCAATAAAATCCCCCTGAATGAAAGAGCATGAAAGGGGTGAGATTGAAAGGTTGCGCCGCTATGAACAAACGGTTGTTTTTCTGGGCATTATCTTTGTAAAAGGGTGTCGTTCAGGGTTTCTTTTTTCCTTTTTTTTTACCTCGCCGCATCAACAGGAAAGTTTTCAATTCTCGTTGCATGTGTCTGACGATGTCTCTGCAGATAAATGGTCGATTTCCGGTCAATTCACTTGGAAAAAAATAGTCAATACTTTTTAGATTCGATATTGCTTCAAAGTAATTCAAGACAAACTATGCTTTCATGCGAATAATTTGTCCGACTTTCAAACTCTTTGTTGAAACTTTATTGAATTTTTTGAAACTTACTTCTATTCTTCGCGATGCGCTTTTCATTATTTATTTTTTTAATGCGTTCAAAAACACAATTACATTCCTCTTGGTTTTCCAAATAATGAAGAGTGTACAGTACACTTCGTATGTAATGGTGCGTTTCTTTCCGAAAGAATGAAGAAAATTCACTATTTCGCTGAAGCTCATTTCATTTTAATTCGTCGTAAATTTTCAATGTTCTTTGAATCCTGGCTTGTTTTGTATTCGACGTCATCATAATTTCGGAAACCGAGAAGCCTTCATCGTATCACAATCTGTGATTAATGCACTGGCCCAGTTGCTCCTTTTCACGATCTGCACATTAACTTACTGTATTATTCAACCCGCATAAGTGAATTTTTCTGAAACTTTGAGGCTTCGGGAATTTTATGAAAATTTTCACATCGCAATGCACCTTCAACATACAGTACTGTACTTGAAAAAAATATATCGTCATCGTGTTGTGCGTTTGCTTATTGCTGGTCGTGTCCTGTGTGAGTCACGAGGCAGTCATTGTCCGGAGTTGGTATCGAGCAGAACAATCGAACGAAATGTTCGCAAAATGTTCCAACATTTTCTACAATACTGTATTCTTGTAATGCATTACTTGTTATTTCATCGCTATTTTGAAGTCTTGCAAGCCGTTGCTCAGAAATATGAATTCTTGAAGGAATTTCAAATTTTTTCATGTGATTTATCCTGATCGTATCTCGCGTGTGACTCACAAGCGTGTGTGTCCATAGTCGGTATCAAGCAGGAAAATCGAACAACAACAAAAGTTTGCACAACTACTCGGGTGTCTTTGGCTGGTCCCCGCGTGAATCACATCTGGTCAGCATTCGGAACTTATAAACCCATTCGACTCATAAAGGTTCTTGTCTTTTCCCCTCGTATCTCTTTATTTTTCTTTTTGCTGTATGCTCGAACCCCTATATGCTTGTCGTCGAACCTTAGCAGTTCGTCGCAGCGAAACCTAAAACCGACGCTCACGTCGGGAGATGAAGCAAAAGACGGCGAAGAACAATGTAGTGCAAAAAAAATTTGCAGCAACCTTGAAATGTTCCGAACGCACACACGCCCATAATGGGACAGGAAAACGAAGGGTGGAGAAATGTCAGAAAAACAGGAATTCCACCTTGAAGATACCTTGGTTGTACAAGTGCCTGAGTTCGGGAAGTGTCGGGTTTCGGAAGCTATCGCGTCGGACCGAAATCCTTCCTTATGTGAAACTCGCTATAAAGAAAATCACCACGCCGTAGAAACAAATTATTACTTTACCTTGAAAAAATGAAATCTGTACGCATTTTCTGTGATAAAGGATCACATAAGAACAAAAATAAAAATGCAAGCAATCAGCTATTTGAAGGCCAAGAACACATATTCAAGGGGTTTCTTTGAATACATGTTCCTAGTTTTTCAATAATTTATACTATGATCTTCAGCAGAGTTGAATACAAAGAATAAGCACAAACAATGCACAAAACAGATTAGAATAACTCGCAGGAGTAACACAGATTTGTGCACACAAATCAAAAAGAATAAAAAGATAATTGTTCAAGAGAGTTCAGGACAGACTGACTCTTAAAATCAAAATGTTTTTAGCTTTGATTGAGGAGGAAACCTTCATGGCCATCATGGGTTTCCTCTCTTCTTTTCTCCTCAACATTTTTGTTTGAGACCTTGAATGATGTCAGTAGCATTCGAGTTCGTATTAAACGTGGACGTTTTCTATAAAAGGTGGCTTCCGCGGCACAACACATAGAATATTTTATCATCATGAGATGAATCTCAAAAAAAGCAATAAATTATAATTTTCATTTGTTCTGAAAATACTGTAGGTGGCTCATTGAAGAAAAGTGCGGATTCGTTTTGTTTCATCCGCCTAAAATACCGTAACAATAACGACTGCCACGGTGAAGGATGTGCGAAATGTTTTCTGCGAGTGGGGAAATGATTTACACAATGCAAACGACGAGTTGGTGGGCAGAAGGACAGGAATTCCACCTTGAAAATGCCTTCCCTGCACAAGTGCCTGAAACCGAGAAGTGTCGGATTTCAAATACCGTCGCTGAGCAACAAAAGCCTTTTTTTTAGTTTTTGAACATCTAAAGCGCACCGAGAAAAACCTGCCAGAAAAAAATAAATAATAATTAGTGAGAACAATAAAGCATCTACAAACATTTGTTCAGATCTCGCTGAACGTGGGACAAGATTTTTAGAAGCAATTTTATTGACAATTAATATTCTGCACATGCACACAAAAGCATCCGTTTTTTTTATGGAACATTTTTCTTCGATGACTGACAAAGACGTTCATCGCATCTAATTGTTTATATAACCGTTCGTTGCTTGAAGTGATTTTATAGTTCAGAAACAAATTCAGCAGACGCTTTTTATAAAGGAATCATTTTCGAACGAAGGTTTATTTGAGAACCACGCTGGAGTATTGCTCAATGAAAAAGGGCATGCGAGAAATCCTTCCTTGAATTCCGAAAAGATGGCGGAAGAGCGATTTGCACGTCTTCCCATCCTTTTTTTTCAACCCGTGAATTAGGTAGGAAATTTTAAATATTTCTATGAACATATCTACATATTTGAAATGTGATAAAAGTACTGTAATCGCATGTTCTTCTCTGTGAATTTCGAGGATGATATTTTCGTTCCATTTGCAACGCCAGACGTTCAGACTAGAATAAGTGGTAGAAATAATTTTCAATGATTCCGGGAATTTCGAGATGAAGCGGATTTTGATAGTCATTATTTACGGATTACGTGTTTATATATTTAGTTCGTCTTCCGTTAGTTTCACATTTTCATGAAGAAATTGAAGACTGTGGACCTTTTTGATGGTGAAAAATCGAATCTACGGATTGGAAAATTGTTTGCTTCGGATGACCCGCTTTCGTCGACAAGGTTTTGATTCATTGGCCATCCGGAAACCTCGAGAGGAATTTCGTTAGATTTCGCTGTCGGGAACTTTTTCAGCCTTGGGGGAATTTCGACCGGGCTTGGATTCAATTACGGCGGGTTCGGGAATTTTCCTGTGTTGTTTTCGCACTTGGGAGGCATTCCCAGAAGAAACTTGGCAAAATTCGGTTTGGATCTCAGGGATTTCGACCGATTGTGTTGTCCGAAGTGAGGCACATTTTTTTTTGGCACTTCTCTTCTTTGCTCTCCCTGAAATTCTCGCGAAGAGTAGGGGAAAATGAATGGATAAATACATAAGAAAGGAACACCCGGAAGAACGAATTTTCCGCCTAGCACGTGATGTCAAGCACATTTTTTTCCCTTTGTTTACGGGAAACGGAAAGAGAATGAATGGCGATTGCTGATCCGAGGGGTCTTTTTTTTTGCGTGTGTTTCGTGACCGGGATTATCCAAGCAAGAATGTCATTCTGCAACTTTCTTCATTGTTGAAACTTTTAGGAGATTAGCGACAGGAAGGAATAATTAGCACCGAACTGTCCTTCGGCCGTTTCATTGGCAACTGTACGAGAACCGCTACGTCATTGTCAATTTCCGAGACCTGTTTCTGTCGATTGTTTTTTGAACAGCTGTCATTAGTTTCTCGAGAAAATCCGCTTGGTGTCACAAAAGTTATTCCTTGTGCGAAGCATGTCATCCGCCTTTTTCCATGTACCCGTTTTTATTTCGTCACGCAACGAAAATAAAAAATCAGGAATCAATATACAGTACTGTACGACCTTGATGCCCAGAATTTGTCAACTGGATTTTTCATGTGAAGATTGATTTCTTAATGCGTGGATTTCTTCGCATTTTACAGATAAATGCGCCACTATCATAACCATTTTGTTACCTGTACGTACAAAAGGATTCGTGTCAAGAAGAACGTGACAATTTTGGGTAGTCATGAACAAGAAGTCATTTAAAAAAATGTTTCGAAGGAAGATAAAACAGAACTGAATCAACGGGCATTGCTTTCATGATTCAAACGAGTGTTTGGCACCTGAGAAAAGCAAGTGTAACAGTTTGACCTTTTCCAGGAAAATCCTACGCGAATTCCAGTGTGATTCATTCACTGTTGATTCTAAAGAAAGAAGAATATTTCCTTCAGGAGTTCTAGTTCCGAAATACGAAATTTAAACCGAAAAAAAAAACAAAGAAATTTATCTTCATCAGGCACTTTTTGGTTTCCTTGATTCGCTCCCGGCATGTAACCCTGAAACTGTCCTGATTCGATCCCTCAATCACATTCTTCGCGAATAATGGCGGCTTATTCAGCTCTTAATTCCGCGTCTGTTTTTTTGTTTTTTTTTGCGCTTGAACACACTTGTGCTAATAAAATAGCGAGCAATTAAAACAACAAAATGGGCATCTGAAAGTCAAGAAGTTCGAGTGAGGCAGCCCGGAATGGATGTCTAAAAAGGGGGCCGCGAGAAAACAGGACTGAGGACACGGGGGGAAACAGCCATTACGACCCCCGGGAAAGCAGGACGGCGTCAGGGGGCATGAAGGAAGAGGACGGGGGTTCGGAGAAGATGAAGGAAAGGAGAGAGACAGAGAGACAGAAAGGAAAATACATGAAGCAAAAAATAAAAAAATAAACATATAGTGGTGGCGGGAGAAAACCCCCTGCGAGGTCTCTCGCGTTGGGGTTTAGGTCGGGATCCGTGCCCGTGTCACATCTTCCCTGCTCGTTGCACGGGTTGCACCTCCTCGCGTTCCCTCTCGCCCTGAGCAGTGGATACATCGTCTAAGCTGTTGTGGCAGTTTTTTTTTTTTTTTTGTAATCACTTGAAATCAGTGTGATCCGTTGAATTTTCTCCGCGTCCGACGCAATCCAACCGAAACGACGTTTGCACCAATATTAAGAACGTCCGTTTTATGATTTAGTGAGAGTGGTAGCAATAATAAAGGAATCCTATTTCCCCCGGGAAAATAACTATCCTCACGTGTACAGTATTTGGTTTGAAAATTGCTCTTTTCTTTTTGTTAAATATGAAAATTGTGTAAAAGATCCTTGTACAGTCTATACATACATTAGAATCCTCGAGCGACGAAAAGCAAAAGTTGCCGTTGAAATTTTCAGAGAAGTATTTTACTGTTCTTTTTCGTGAAGCATGTATTGCGGAAATCGAAATTCAATCCCTGGTTTTTTCAAAATTGAATCAAATTCGACATTTTATTTTTATTACCCGATTGTTCTCTTTTTCTTCCCTGCCTTACATTCATAATAACGCAAATTTTCTTATCGGCGAATTTTCGAACGTTCCTATCCAATGGCGGATAAAGGAAGTCGTATACTGTTCTGTATTGAAGTCAGGTACGAACTCCTTTTTTTTCATGTGCCGGGCAATTTCCGAACACTCTCATTAAACCCTGAAGGATTGAAGCAACCGTCGCATTAATTCAGTCTAATTTTTCGCAGATCAGACTTCTTGAATGAAATGCGGTTCTGATCTTCTTGTTGAGCTCATTTCGGGGAGGGGAAAGTCAAATTTGGAGCTTGCTTTTTCCTGAATTCGTCGCGAGAATTTTTGAATACTGGTTCGAGAAAGTCGGCGGAAAACACGCATTTTCGAAATGTGGAAAGACCCGGCGTATCAATTCAACGTGGCGGCGGCTGCAGCTGCTGCTGCTCATTATTATCCAATTGCCTGCTGGAACTTCTTCAACAGTGAGTCTTTTTTTTATGCATCCATTACCTTGAAATCAATCTGTGTGGTACCTACCGTTATACGCGTGCGATGAGCAAATGCAATTTCGGAATATCTCGCCAGGACCGTCTGCATTCTGCAGTTTCATCCGACGGGATTTTGCAGAGGTTTAAAAGCAGTGCTCCGCGAACTCCCGGCCTCTTGACATTCCCGCGGGGGACTGCAGTAACTCCCAGAAAATATAATTAAATTGATTGGATTGAATTGGTGGAATAGGAAATGTAATGGGATAACCTAGCGGTCATATTAAGTTGGCGAAAGAATTCCGGGATGTCTTAAAAATGATTCAATGCTTGGAAATAATGAAAACCCATAGCGCGAAGAATCCAGTTGCCATGTATCTACGGTTTTGAATCGTATTAAAGAAAAGTTTGTAAAATGTTCCAATTTCATTATTTTCCCACATTTTACGCTGTTTGAGGGCCGCTCATGTTCTCCACGTTTCTCTTGTTAACTTGATTATAAAATTTCGAAACGCTAAAATGAAAATCTGGGGAGGGGATTCTGAATCTTAGCTTCATCCATTTACTGACCTCCTGTTCTCAGGTGCATCTTCAGTCTTGAATTAGACAAGTATTCAGCCTCTTTCTATGCATCCCTGCCGGACTTTTTTCTCTTCTGTAATCGCCGGTTTTGTCGAGATTTTAGCCCCACTAATTCGCTGGGCACAACTATTTTACATTACGTGCTTTTGCCACTAATCCTTGGTTATTTTCCCGGCGAGGCACGAGGGAAAGAATAATTTCAATCACGGGTCTCTCTTCGCCTCCCGCCTACATTGGTCAGGTCTAGGCGCGCTCCTGGCGTCAAATCAGGCGACCTGGTGGAAAGGTGTGTTCCATTGGTGGGTGGGGGGAGAAACCACGACCTGGCGTTAAAATCGCCGCGGTGAGCTGAGCGTAAGGCAGGGGTTGCGAGAATAGGAAGAAAGGAAGCAGCAGGAGGGGGGCACCTGCTCACCGATAAAACCCGGGCCAAATGTGGGCGGTTATCGGCGCAGGTGGGCACGCGCGCTCGACCTGCAGAGTCGAGCAGGCCAATGGGAGCGAGGCGCGATAAGGGCAGGTCGGGAGGACAGGTGGCTCCGCCCCTCCCCTCCATCACAGGCCGCCCACCGTGTGTCAGGTGAAAGCAGGGATGGGCTTGGGGTGTGCGTTCAATGTTCATTGCCGTATTGTATGCTTCTCGGATGTATGGCTGCTGTGATTCCTTGGCTCTGGCATTCGTCCGCTTATTTTAATTTCGGAGGATGTTTGCAATTGTATCCGACTTTTTAAATTTGTTTATTTTACCAATTGTATTGTAACTAAATGACACGAGCGCTGTGAGCAAATCGTGGAATATTCGCGTCGCAATCATCTCTCTTCGTCTAGAGCTTTAATTTTGTGCACAAAAAATATACCATCCCCATAACAATTACAAAACTGACTAGTTCTGTCGAGAGAATCTCCTTTCCTCACGAAGCCCCTCTCCGTGTCAAATCCTACAGCACAGGCCACTTTTTCCCGGAGGCCTTTTATCTTAAGCTAAGGCCATTTTAGTCCTAATCTATTTTTAAGAATTTATTTGTTTGGTCTATTAAATCTCCCTTCCTGTTCAAATGGATCCTACCAGTGTTTCCTATCATGCATTGCTTTGTCCTTTGATCCTATTTTCCGGAAGCGACCAAGGAGTCTTTGAGGCTCCGCGGAATCTAGTCCAACAACGTTCATCATAACTACATTGAATTTCTCGGACAAAGTTGCGTTCATGTCTGGTATTTCAATTGAGTGATGGTTTATTAAATCCGCTGTTTATGGCATAGAAATGACGAGGAGACGCTAAGAGCGTATAATGTCAATGGTACAGTGTTAGAAACACGAATGTCGAGTCAGTCAGGTAATCTACTAGGCTACTCTATATGAAAGGCTAAGTTTCAGATAAAGGGATTTTCAACAACCTTGCTACTCTAAAATAAAAAAATAAAACTATTTGAGGTATTTACCCCCCGAATTCACATCTCGAAGAAATGAACCGCTTTTTAAAAAAAAACTACATTTTGCGATGACCGTCGGTTGGTCGGCCGTTCCGATGTTTTTTGGCAGGCAGACGGGGCAAGCGAAGGTGGGTGTTTTCTTGGCGCAAGCTCTGCTCAGGTCACCGGGAGTGGCGTGCTTGCAAATCGGGTCTTGTGGGAGGGGTTTCGAGGGTGCGGCCCCAAGACGCCAGCAGCCCGTGGGGGGATAGGTAGGTGCCTCGTCGGCAACCTGTGCGGCCCGCCAGGGGTAAAAACCCCGGGATTTGTTGCCTTCTCCCTGTGCCCCACGGCCCCGCTGGGATGCTCCTCCTCCTCATTATTCCGCCCAGGCACGTACGCTGCAAGGTCGAAGCCTGAGACCTGTGAGAGTCATTCGGTAAAAAAAAAGAACAGTATAAATGAATAAGTGCGATAAGAAAATAACAACCACTTACATACTTGCTGACCGCGAACGGAAAACAGCATTGATTGGAAAAGCCAAAAGGCTTTTCTAAGAACCGAACCGGCGACGAGTTTTGCCAAGCATGAGCTCTTGAAACACAGCGTTTCGACCATTGTCGAGTCGAAAGTGCAGTACAGTATTAGGCAATTGAGGCGGATTCCTAGGTACATAAGTCGAGTTGAACTTACTTATTTCGGAGATTACTGTTGTATGTTCGTAACGCAAGATTGAGACATATTATTGACAAAATGCGCTAGTCTGGAGACGAGAAGTTTTCTTGTAGGTGGTACAATATGTCTGAAGCTACAGTGAGGCTCATTTTCACGTGACGCAATTCGCGAGAAGTTGAGAATCTGGATATCGATAGAAATGGACTATTTAATCATTATTCCGGATCATCATCGAGTGTTAACAGTGATGCAGAGACCAGTGACTCAATTGTGGAATTCTTTCTTTCTCTTGCTTCTTTAGTGCGCGGACAGACGCCATCTCACTTGAACCACCTTTCTGTGCCGCCATTGGTGCCGGGCACGGCGTCGGTCCTGGGCGGGCAGCAACATCGCAACCGGGCATTCGGCGACCTGAAGAACATGGGTCTGAACGGAGGACCCGAATCTCCTCTCAATGCCCTTTCGCCGCAGGGTGGATTGGCCGGCATCACGGATATACTGAGCAGTGGAATTGATGGCGATAAGCAGTCAGGTAATGGAATATATTGATAACAGTTAGAAGGAGGAAAGCCCTGAGATTTTGTGATTCACTAGAAAGACAAAAATTAAATGAAAAAAGAAGCGTGTGTTTGAATTGTTGAGCGGGTAGGCGGCATGGGAGAAAAACGAGTACTGTACAGTAATTCAAGCGCGCCGCGAGAAAGCCCTCCTTTCCTTTTCCCCATCTTGTCAAAATACACTATTGCTGGGGTTCAGATAAGAATATTTGCATGCTTTTACTTCTCAAAAAATTTTCGCGTTTTATTGTAGTGAACTGGCAAACTTATGCGTCCCTCAAAACGATCAAGATATCTCAAGGCCCCTTTCCTGGCATACAATATTTGATTGAAACGCGCGCGTCGATGATACAAATTCATAATGATACCCGTACATGCTTATTTCCACAGAAAAATTGAATGAGCTTCAATTTTTTTAATACCATGTGACAATTGCTCAGAAAAACATTGTACATGTACTTAGGACCTAAATATTTTTTTCGGCGTAACTCCGATGCATTTCTGCTTCGGAGAAAACGTTTTTTCTTCGAACGTAGGAATCAACTTCAAGTCAAAAGTTAGCTGACCTGGTCTCGCTGTAAGTTCTTCTACACGGTCTAGGAACTACACTAAGTAGCTCTGTTCAAAATGCTTGACCATACGATAGGTGCATAACTGAGAAGCATTCGATGTTTACGGTGCATTTTGTTAACGAAACCTTGTGGAAAGTACATGGATCTTCTCGGCCAGTTAGTTTAGTTAGTTACCTTTCGAATAGGGTACCGACTATGGTGTAAAATGTCAATAGGAAATGGATGTGAATTTGTTGCTGGGGAATCAATCTCACTAAAGTATAAATTCCTCTGTATGCATTTTTAGGCGAAAAGAGACAGTCGAGACTGACATGCATTCAATGCGGAGCGACGTTTCTGCAGCGAGATCAACTTCGGAAGCACGAATTGCTCCATTCGCCTTCCGGACAAGTGGTGAGTAACATACTACTGTACCATACTCTAGCTGTCAGGATATCAGGCACTTCATTTTCCTTCCTTCGGTTCTTTACGTTTATCTTGAATTATTTATTTTTGCAGTCATGCAAAGTGTGCAACAAGATGTTCGCCAACGTTTACCGGCTCCACAGACACACCATCAGCCACGACGAAAGCGCCGCACTGCGAAAATTCAAGTGCCCCGAGTGCGAGAAAGCTTTCAAATTCAAGCACCACTTGAAGGTTCGTGTGGAAACACGTCTTCTTTCCTTTACTATTTGACAGTTTAACCCCGCTTTTCTTTCCGTTACAAATACTGTACATTCCAACGATGTGTGTTTTTATTCAAGTATTTAACGATTATTGGAAAGCAATTTCACTCATTTGTAATGGTCCTGAATATCTGAATTTGTTTCGAGATGCTTCTTCCACCTCCCTGGAGAATTCTTTTACGCGTTTTCTAACTCACTTAATACTGTATTCTTTAGTCGGAGAAAAAAATGTAAAGCTGTGTTATGAATCTGTGTAATTCTAAATCCCGTTGAGTAATTTTTTCCGAAGATTATTTTTGCTTGTTTTCATTACATTCGTCGAGAAGCATGTTATTTTCGCGACATGTTTCATCAGTCACGTTTTTTGAGTGCATCTCAGTAAGAATGAAGTGGGGTTCTGCGAATCCCGGAGTTCTTCGATGAATTCATTCTGGTTTTTCTTGAATGGGTTCTCTGGTCATTCTATTTGATATTGATTTATGGGGAATTATTTATGTTCTCCCTTTGCCTCGTGTGCTCAAGATCTAAAAATCTCCCTTTCATGCTGGTCTCGAAGAAAAAAAACCAGAGACGTATATATTTTCTGTCGACGAATCGCGGTTTTCGAGCCAAAACTTCGGCCTTGAATTCATCACACAATGCCGACGTGAAACGAAGAAAACATTCGTCGTTTCGGATGATCACAAAAGAGAGCATCCCAGCAAAGAAACACACACACACTCACTCGGAAAGCATTCCATTCTCCTTGTTATATTTGCTCTGATCTCGAATGTAACGTACGGTGAAGTCGAAGTGAGTAGTCGGGGCGGAAAAAGCATTCGGGAAAGGGGAACTCGGAACAACTCTCGCATGAAAAAAAAAAAGAAGAAATCAAAAGAAGAAACCGAGGGGAAACAATTGAGTTGGAAGAAGGCGCGGAAAGTGGCGCAATTCATCATCCGCGAGATGCGATTTCCGTCGGAGTTACGGGAATAAAGTGTTGAACCAGGATGTATACGTGATGTGTGTGTGTGGGGGGGGGATGAACACACACTCTACGGGAGGAAGGTTTGGAACAAGAGAAAGTGACTGGGTGGTGAAAAGAGAGGGAGAGAGAAAGAGTTCCTCTTCTATATTTTCTGGGTGGGTGGAAATGAGCAGCCAAGAGCGAGAAAGAAAAGGAAATCTTATTGTAAGAGAATTTCCGAGACTCCATGAAGTGCGATGTAATCCGTTATCCAGGCACGGCTTTTTTTTTTTTTTCTTGTTGACCAAACGAGAAAAAATACAGGAACACAGATAGGCATGCATCATCGCTGTTACTTTCTGGCTTTCTCCTCCTGATGGAATTTGGGGTTCATCATTAATTATTTCCAATGCCCAATAATTATCTTAGACTGTGAAATTTTCTTTTCTGGTGCAGTGTAAAGGTGTCCCCTGAATCTTGCCATATTTCTTTACGCCTGAATAATATTTCCTTAGTTCCCAGGCCTTCGGATGTAACAGAAGAGAATTTTTAAAAATTACTGTATTAGAAACCCAGGCATTTACAGCGATCATAAAGTTTTTTTATTCCTCCGGATGAACTTTGTTTTAGCTTATTCATAATTACATTCTTTAAACTGCTCAATGTCCTTTGACAGTGTTTTATTCTCTAATACACTGCACTGTATAGATGTCCCTAGCTCTGAGGTTTTTAAATGTCCCCTTAGCTTAATAATACATTAAAATTCGAAGAGGTCTATAAACATGCATCTGCGCTGCTGCCTTCTCAAATAATGTATTCAAATTTATCATTTGGTTATTTTTATTTCTTTATTTTGTAAGAATAAAAATAAGTAAGTCGTATTGCATGGTCTTCTTCATTTAGAGATTTTTAATAATATAGAAAAAAGATTCCACCTAAATCCCTGACACATGGTAAAGTTCAGTTGTGGTTTTGTCAAGTCATTTGTTCAGGCGAGGCGTGTGTGTGACATTTTGGGCGTTCAGGCGGAAATTCCCTTTGTATAGTACAGTATTTTAAATTAATTTCTGAATGTAATCTACAGTTCTAAAGTTTTCAAAGCATCTCAGTTCTTCTCGAAAAAATCCCGCGAACCCACCAGCAGTCCGTTCTCTGATGGAATGCGATTGAAAGAATGGAAAACAAAATAATAAATTACGGGGTGTTGGTATGATTTCTCCAGATTTGTCGAATAGATTAGAAATTTTGACTCATTAACATCTGGAGCGTTGGTGGAGTTAAAAGGAACCATACCCCCGTGGAGAAATTGGTGAAAATGCTGATACCCGTGAGTATTGAAGCGACATCTATCCTAAGAAGTGCTGGCGCGTAACAGACAAACTGACAAAGCAATACCAATACAGGTACTGAATTTCTGCTTGAACTAAATTTGCCGTTTTTTTCTCTCTCTTTCTTCAGGAACACATTCGCATACACAGCGGAGAGAAGCCGTTCGAGTGCGCCAATTGCGGCAAGCGGTTTTCGCACTCGGGCTCTTACTCCTCACACATGACGTCCAAAAAGTGCCTGGTCGTGAGCCAGAAAGCCGCCGCTGCTGCTGCTGGGACGACAGGGAACAATCCTAGCACCAATAACAACAACATCAACAATAACAGCGACAAACAACCTCCTAGTGGGAGCAACAAGCCAGGAAAGCAAGTCGAAAGCGGCGGAAAACTGACCGCACCTGATTTCGCTCGATATTTCGGATCCGGAGCGGGCTTTCCACCGACGAGCGCCACAGCGTTGCCGATGCATCCGCTGCTGATGGCCACTCAGCACCATCTTCAGCAACAACAGCACCACCACCAGCACCAACAGCAGCAGCCTGCGCCACAGTTCGTGGAGAAGCGGAAATTGCCAGGGTTTTCCTTCTCGGACTTGCCCGTTGACACTGGTGAGTTGTTCATACTGTACCTTTCTTTGCCCCTGATATCAAGATATTAAAAATAATGAAATGACTGAGAAAGAAAGAGGACGAGTAAATGAATGAAGACCATGTGAAAGAATGAAAAAGTCCAGAAGAATTGTCTGTTGCGGTAAAAACTTCAAAACTAGAGAAAATTAGGCGAAGAAGGAAAACTTTCAGAACTGATATAATAATCGGAGAATATACTGTACCAGTTGCTTTGAAAATTTTAAATTTGCATGTCTCAGTGTTAATCGGAGTGAATGATGCTCGTATCCAATTTTTTAATGGCTTTAATGATGTCCTTTGAATATTGCAGATGTGGTGAAATCTCGACAATTATCGCTAACCAGACTTTCTGAGTCAGACATTAAGGTCCAGCATGGACAAGATTGGAAGGAGAACGACAAAGTCGAAGTCAAACACGAAACCACATCTTCACCTGTTAGCATGGACATGAAAGCTTCAAACAAAATCGGTCTGACGGCTACGAGTCTGGGTGCGTTAGTGATTCATTTTTATAGCAATTCAATTTTGAAAGTACTATAATACGCGATTCCGAGAATTGACCAATGGTGTGATTGCCAAGAGAATGTTTCAAGACTTTAATTTCCTTTCAGTTTTTTTTTCTTGTTTAATTTTTTCGGTGTTGTAATTTCATGTACAGAAGCTAGCAACGAACGGGTTGAGGAAATCCTGCGCGAAATCAACGGCTTGAACGGGAGCTCCTTGACGCAACACAGCAGCAGCAGCAACAACAGCAACGGGATGCCCGGCGGCAACAACAACCTCAGCATCACCTTCACCAACACCAATAACAACAGCAGCAACAACAATTTGAGGATGGACTCAGGTTCCGAGGGCTCCGACGGCAACGAGTCCAATTCGTCGCCCATGTCCGGGCCGGATGGTCGGAAAGTGCGGGTTCGATCCCTCATCTCCGACGACCAGCTCCGCGTGCTCCGAACCCACTACACACGCAACCCGAAACCCAAGAAAGAAGAGCTGGAGCGGATCGCGGACGAGATCGGCTTCAACGTCAGGGTTGTCCAGGTCTGGTTCCAGAACACCCGGGCCAGGGATCGACGAGAAGGACGCACCGTGCTGGGCGACCCCGCTGTGATCTCCGGCAGGCTCTCTCTGGCTGGCAACTCTGGGCCGAATCGGTGAGTTTCTCAGAAACTTTTGACTATATATACTGTACCGGTATATACATATACTGTATACATTAATATAAGTATACATACTTTTTTTTGCCTCAAGAACAAAGAAAAAATCCCTAAAAATGTAAGACTCGCTTCTTCGATGTTCAACGTAATCATCATATGAATTGGAAATGCTTTTAGAATATACTCCACTCACCCTTGAGATGCCAATTAAATCTTACAAAGGCCTTTCAATGTGATCCCGGATGCCAACGCTTCTGTCCGTAAACTGAAAATATAGCAGAAGGATTTGGAAAATACTGCAAAAGGTTTTGTTCACTTTGATTACGGACTCAATTTATATTTTTAAGTTTATATCCTATTGTTGGTCGTTCCAGGGCAATCTCAACCTGAATTAAATGTCATTGGCGAATACAGTACATTGATGTCATAGTACGGTTCTTGGCCGTTTGCGGTTGATTAAATTTAGTCAAGTAGTTATTTCCTTGAAAAAATTTAAACTCTCTCCGGTACTAGTTGACAGACATAAGTTCAGTGTAAAAATTTTCTATGACCCTATTAGCTATTCTACTGCGTGACTTTTATGTTGAGATGTATCTGAGTAAATACTGTACGGTAGTTATTTTTCGAAAGTATTTTTGATACAGGTCAGCCTCTTTGGTTATTGCCAACGCTCATTATTAGTACAGTATAGGTAATTGATTCAAGAGTTAAAATCTTCTGATTTTTTAGAAAATTAAATTCTGCTTTGAAAGTGCCAAGAACGAAAACTTGAGTTTGAATTCGTTCGTCATATCTTTTTTTTTACCCCGCATATAGGTTCTTGCATTTCGGTTCTCCGGCGCCGAGTCTCAGCCACCATCACCACAACCACCCCCACCAACAGCATCATCATCATCATCCAGTCACGATGCCGCTGATGTATCCTTTGGGACAGCAAGGGGTTGTCAATTTCGATCAGCGGGACTCTCCTCCGTTGTCGATGACGCACAATGGGTTGCGTGGTGTCCAGGACGACGTGGACGACTCGGGTCAGGACGACGGCGGTTACGGCGACGCTGCTCCATTGGATCTGACAACGTCCAGCTGGAAGCGAGAGCGAGATATCGACCAGATGTCGTCTCCTCCTACTGATGGAGCTCCCGTTAATCTCAGGTGATTAACGTGGTTTTCTTCTAGCTGATCTAGTCGCGGTTGTCTGATTTCCGCGCAGGATTTCGAAAAATAAATCTAAACTAGATGATTACAAATTTGCTTTATATTTTTCCGAAAAGTTTTCAAAAA
>CAJPEX010002325.1:0-21326 GCA_905338405.1 Notodromas monacha
TGTTTCGCAGTTTTTTTTGGTATTGATGAATGTCGATGATAGGAGAGGGGGGGGGGGGTTGGAATTCCGAGAAACTCGAGGGCAAGCGACCAATGGGCCAAAGGGGCAGTTTCTTGCTCCACACCCATCAACACTCAATCATTACCCCATGCGACCCGTGAAACCCAGCCCCACAGGAAGAGAGGGAGAGAGACAAAAAATCCCATGGGGGGAAAAACCGAAGAAATAAATAAATAGATCGGAGAAATATACAATATATATGGCCCAGGAATGGAGGGAAACGGCACAATAAAATGTAACACTGGGCCAACACGACCGACCTGGGTTTATGTGACGTCGGGTGAAGTTTTTCATTAGTGGGCCTTAAAAAAAATGTATATATAAATAAAATAAAAGATGTGAATTATCCAAAACTTGAGGAAAAGAATTTTCTTTGTATCCGGAAAAAATAAATTTCAGAAACTCTTTTTGCTCATATATATGCTTTCATTCGATTTGACTTGGAGCATTTGATTTTTTAAAAATAACAGCGCTAAAAACTTTTCCTGAAAGAGTTGAAGTGATTCATCAGAAAAAATAAATCGCAGCTTTAATTTTTAAATTTTAAATCCGCTATGTCAAAAATATAAAGCCCACGATTATACTTCATTTTAATTTTCTTATCATAGTGCTTATCTCATAATCCGGGGTTAAGCTTCGTAATAAAGTACATTTAATTTTTGTGAGGTTTATGGTTTTTTTTTAGCTATGTGCGTCTTGTTGGGGGTTTTCATTACCCATCCCTCGCACCAAAAAAATTTGCAAAAATATCTCGACTCCACTTTCCAAGGGTTAATTTAATTTTTTTTCATTTTTTAAAAACTGAATATAGAGATTCACCTGAGGTGGAAAAAACGTGAACTTCCGACAAAGGGCAGAACATCTCCTTGTTCTCGTTGGAACTTTGCCGCATATTTAGTGGAATGCAATGCAACAAACATACTGGAACCCGATGTGCGGTGGCGGTGGTGGTGGCGGCCGTCGCGGCGGCGATTTTTTTTTTTTTTGTTCGGGGTGGGGGGAATGGTTTGTATATTGCGGATGAGTCGGCGTTGCGGCGGGTTTCGGATCGCGCGCTTGGGGCGGACATGTCACAAAAGCCCCCGAGGGGGGGGGGGGTTGATGACGCCGTGATCTCATTCCTTTGCGGGAGGCCATCTTTCATCGCGGTTTTTAAATGCCAGAGACANAACACTTTATTTGCCGCTTTTCAGCGTTCATGAGGCACAACCAAGACTTTTTACTGAGAGAGCCATTGTAGAAAAGATCATTATAGAGAGAGTTCACCATCATATTTTTTAAGGTACCAGCAATGGCTTTGTTTAATTTTTTACATTTCATTTGTAAGTCAAGGTAAAATTGATGAAAGCTATAGGATTTGGTTTTCATTTACATCAAACAATTTCCATTTAAAATAGTGTCACTGTTATTAATGCAAGGTGAGCATCACTAGCATCAGGACCTGGTCTTTGGCTTCTGAAATAAGGTCCCCTGGCAATTTTTGTGTGGGACAGGCAATGAACATACTGTATTGCCTCAGCTGCTGAGCATGGTTCACTGTTGAAAAATTTTGATTCCTAAAATTATCAAAACTTGTTTGAAACCCAATAATGATACGTTTTTTGATAATTCATTTGTATCTACCAACTTAAACTGATGGTGGGAATTTCTCAATGAACATCAAAAAGTTTTCATTTACAATGTATAACAGTTATTCACTTTGTTGTAAGAAGACTCAGTTGTATCTCATATTTGAAAAAAGCTACTAAGGCCCACCAGCAAGAAGATTATTTCAGTTAGAAATAGCTATACAGTACAGTACTTTGATATTAACAACCTATTCTTGTCAAATGAAAAAAGTATGATTTCATTGTTGAATTTAATTTACAAAAATTCTCTTTGAGGATGGTTTTACCTCAATCTGAAGGATATTTTACTGCATACTTTTTTAACAAATGACTGAACTAACAAAAAGACCGTGAAAACTTCAGAATACTTTTTTTTCTTTTCTTTTTTTTTTTACAAACGGGCAAAATGTCTCAATGTCCCTGTTATTCAATTACAACATTTTCTGACGAAGTACTTTAAAAAATGGTTGGAGAGATCGGATTATATAATGTTAAATTTTAGAAACAGTCATGAAATTGATCATACAATGAACAACTCATGCAAAGAACCTGCATTGGAATCAAGAAAGTGACTCACAGAATTACAGTCAACCCTTGTTAAACCGCCAACGTTTGTCTTGCAGAATTTTGGCGGTTTAACGGGGTTGGCGGTCTATCGAGGGTGCAGGGGGGGGGGTGCCTCCAAAATAAAAAAGAACAGTTCTGACACTCAACCTTCTCCACCTGCCAGGTCATTCTTTTATTCTCAGGAGCTCTCCCATTCTACACATGTTAAGACACAGGGAACAAAAAAATTTGATGCTGAGTTTAAAGAAAAAATTGTTCAAAGTTAGTTAGGATGGGTTACTGTACTTGAATTTGGATTATTTGGGGGCAGATTAATTTAAATTGATTTGATGAATATAGGGAGGGGTGGATGAGTTTTCCATTTTTCCTATTTCTTTTCAATGAAACTCTGTACAAAAATATTGAGGTGGAGGGGAGTATGGGGCAATGAAAGGCTGGAAGGAATTCTTTTTGGTAAAAATGTTGAGCACAAAGTTGATCTGTTGTGTAACAACAGGAAAATTCACAAAATGAGAGCAATTATATTTAAATGTTTCAACCACATTGTCAATTGTATTCTAAAATTTACAACTTCTGAATAATGAATTGTGATCGTTTTCCTCCCATGCCACCTTAAATAAAATTCTGAAATTTAATTTCTACCAGAAAGGGATCCTGCAAGCCTCCATTTTAATATTCTGTTCTTTCATGCTTGTTTTTGTAATTATCTTGAATACATTCCTGATGAATACTTTTCTTGGGGATTTCAGTTGAAATGGTTGAAAAAATAAGCACAAATATTTTAGAAATTAACATAATTCAAGAGGTTTAATAAAGTATAAGAAAATAAATCTTGGAGCAAATGTTTTGGAAGAGGAAAGCCTTGGAGGAAGGAAAAAAACATTGGCGGTTTATTGGGGTAAGAAACCAGTGGAAAGTTCCAGTTTGTGCTGAGAAAAACTTTGGCGGATGGCGGTTGGCGGCTTAACGGGGGTCTCCTTTAAGTTCAACATTAGTCAGATTTGTTCAGGAAGAAAAGTTGGCGGGAACCGAGGGTGGCGGTTTATCAGGGGGTGGTTTAACAGGGGTTGACTGTATCTGAATAGCTTAACACAAATATACATTCCCCTGAAATTGACAAAATATAAACTGCCCTAACTATTAGCCTATAACATGAGAAGTTCTACAAGCATAATTTATATATGAGTTATATGACATGTGCTGCACTGATCATCACTGTAAGCCCTCCTCTTTTCATGTCAATCAAATTACTATACCTCACCATTCACACATTGAATTTTGTTGAACTGAAAATAAGAGTGGTTCTCCTTGTGTGGTTAGTCCAGGTTTTATAATTGAAATTCCTCATTTTTTATATTGAAATACAATAGTGTATCGAATTATAGCATTTCATTTGAGGGAGAGATCATTTTTTGTTTTGAATTGATAACAAAATTGCTACACAAATTTTCTTTAAATAAATAGATCATGCCAATAAGTCCAACCTATACAAATTCAAAATCTCAATACATTTTTTCAGAGAATTCTGTTCAAGTCAATATGTAACGTAAATATTCTCAACTCACTCACATCTGACTGAGTTAAAGCGCCCTTGGTTGGATTCCAAGCATCTTCCTGCTGGTGGGGCATCTACAAAATAATCCTAAGTTATAATAAGTTTGCAAGAAAATCACATAACTATCAAATAATGCAGCCAAATTTCTCAACTCAAAACGCTCTGTCATTTTTTTTTCAAATCTTTTCTGATGTCACTTGCAGAGGTACAACTGTAATTGCCCCTTAAATGAAAAAAACTAATCATCTGAAAAATGGAAAGATAGAGAGAAAGAAGAAAGCAGCATTATTCAGATGTCCATTCAACAACAAAAAGCCTATAGGGAATTATTACATTTTTTTGTTGTTACTTATTCTTCTTCCTCTAATGGCTGCATGATTCATCTCCCCTGATGAAGCGGGAAAGCGTGACCAGCGGGGTTCCTAAATGATTCCGCATCAATCACGCATCAATTATCATTATTTTTGCTTCCTTTTCTCAAGGAATATCAGAACCCTGGCAACACTGATTGAGCTCATCAGGACAGCGGGATCAATGCAGTCCCCATATACAGGGCTCACGAAAGCGTCTCCCACCTGGAAAAAAGAGGTGATCATTCTGCTCCCCCCCCCCTCCTCTTTTGAACCATTACCTGCCTAATGGACCCACTCATATACACGTCTGGGCCACCCTCGTGGACCTCTCTCCATTCCTCACTCTTCACCACCCATCCTCTCTCCCTCTCTTTCTCCATCAACAACAGTAAATGAAGGGAATGTATTGCTCCCTCCCTTGCTTTCCTCTGCTTTCTTCCATTCTTTGTGCCGCCTATCTGTGAAAACTTACCTGAGGTGTATACTCCTGTTCATGGGACTGTGTTCAAGACCATATTTGATCTTGGATGCATGCTCGCTTGATTAGAAAAATACTGTCAATAAAAAAAATTTCCATATTAATATTGTCAATAAAAAAATTTTCCATAATAATATTGTCAATAAAAAAATTGTCCATAATACTATTCTTAATAAAAATACTTGAACATCAGATTATTTCAACATCTTCAAAAAGTGCATGGGACAAGAAACATTTTTTGTGGGAATAATTTTGTTTTCAAGAACTCCTGTAACACAGGTAAAAGAATCCAATGTTACACCAAAAAAATTCATTATACAAATGATCCTCATGCAGGTGGTATCTCACAATTCAACCTTCTGCAATTTGACCATTCTGCAATTTGATGGTCAAATTTGCTGGGAAGTTGACTCTCAATTTGAACTTAGCTGCACAGTTTGACCTGTGGAGAGACTTAAAATGTTAAATGCCATGTAGAAAACATGAAATTTGACATGGTCTCACAATTTGACCACTCTGCAATTTGACCCTAGTCCAGCAATGGATTAGGGTCAAATTGCAAGGTACCACCTTGACACCTTGAGGAACAAATGCCCCTAAGCTACTGACTTTTCACAAAACAAACCTGCATGCAGCCATCATTTTATGTTAAGCAACAAACTTGACTCAATGAGCAAGCCTCAAGTCAACAGAAGAATCTTGAAAAAAAATGTATTGAACAATGTGCAAAATTTCATTTTTTAAATCAAAATTTATTTCCTATGAAAGAATTCTGAGAAAAATTTGACAGAAAATGCTATTTGAAGTACAATATATTTTACACCTTTTCTTCTTGCACTTAACATATGCTACAAGTGGTTTATAAATAAAAATAATCAGTAGCTGCTCTTTTCTTTTTGTGTTGTTTATTTAAAAAAAATATTTTCTTTCACTATAGTAAGTAATTCCACTGGAAAAAATTAATTGATTTTTCATAGCTTATTATGGGAAACCCTAGATTGGACAACAATTTTTTTTTACAATAAACCTGCAGTCACTGGAATTGATTAGGTTTGTTGCTCAAAAGTCCCCACTGTACAGAGATAATCATTGTAGAGAGGGTCCACCTGAAACTGTTCTATATTCATGGATGTCATACCTGCAGAAACATACCTAATGCCTCATGGCAAGCATAAATAGAATAATTGAACTTTTTCTCCTGGTAAAGTAGTTTTTGAATGTATGCCCAATTTAATGACAAAAAAGACTATGTATAAACACTTCTGATCAAGAGTGGTTTGACCAAAAACATGTTGAGTCCTAAGTTTTAGATTGCATGGGACTGATGATCAAGAGTGGTTTGACCAAAAACATGTTGAGTCCTAAGAAGAAAAGGTGTAAGGATTCCATGTACAGAAATCGGAATTAAAAGGGTTTTTGATTTTTCCAGGAGGGGTTGCCTTGAAACCACTGGTCCCAGCACACTGTACCATCCAGTCAAAAAATACCCACGGGTTCTTTTTGATCCCGTGTCCTCCTGACCAGCACGTCACGCAATGAGGCGAAAAAGGGGCGAGAAAATGGACTGTCCGCGGACTTCCTTCCCTTTCCCGCGCTGCTGCCCTCACTCTGGTGGCGTGCATTCGCAAACGCAGGCAATGATGACTGAGAAGGTGGGGGGGGTGTTGTGTTGTATACTGTACACTACAGTATACACATGGATACAGTATGTGTGAAGGGTGGTGGTGGTGGTGGATGGGAGAATGGAGCGGGAGGGTGGGAATATAGCCTGAGAGGAGAGGGAAGAGACGCGTTACGTGTGCTATTGCATCCCCGCAGTGGAGTGGGTGGGTGGGTTGATTGGACGGCCGGGAAAATTAGATGCCTCTGGGGGTTTCTCTCTCACTCTCTCACTTGGTGACCCTGAAGTACAATATTATCATTTTTTTAAATCTGGTTGTGTTACTGATGTGGATTGCTTGACCCCGTTTTCACGCATTGCACTGCATTACTTGAGAATTTATTCAAGTATTTTTGAATTTATTTTTCTCCATCAGAGATTGACTATGTTCTGAATATGTGGACAATAATGCTCTCCGAAAATATTTAGATATTGAGAAAATTTAATAAAAGAATATTTCTAATGTATTTGTATTGGAAGATAAAAATTTAGAAAACGTGTTACAGGTGGACTCTCTCTATCTTGCTTACAATGATTTTCTCTTTATACAGAGTGACAGTATTTTTCTGGTCCTCTGAATTTTATTGCAGAAAGAGTCCACCTTTTTTAAGGTTAGTTTCTGCAGTGATATCTGTTTTACATTTGGGATGAATGGGAGAAAGTTTAAAACAGGATTTGCTTGGAGAATTTTGTCTCAATATGTCATACAAATAGACCAAAAACCAATCCATTTACAGTTAAATATCAAGTTGGAAAATGAACATTATTTTCATTGCATAGGAAAGGTTTAGCTGAAATGCAACAAAATTTCAGCATGTTAAAATGGTTTTAAATATCCCCTCAATTAATTAAGCTGAGAGGTCTGGAGAAACATTAGGGTTCATCCCTGTTGGCCTCCTGTTAAAAAAAAAAACCTGACAGTCCAATTGAGTTTTAGTAATCTGTGATTGAACCAAAAAATTCTTGTACTGTTTATAGGAAAACCTTGACATAATCTTGAAATGGAAAAGAAAATGGTTTCTGTTTATAGGTCAAGTTTCAGCTGATCATTGGTTACCTTGTCTTGCTCACATAATTCTTTGGTTTTTTAAAATCAATATTGACCACTACTAATCAAAACAAATTTGCTGTGGCCCACTTACATTCATTGAATTCTAGGGTTTACATCATCAATGATTTAGTAGCCAAATTGTTTAGAACTTAGTAAGGTTATTGTACAAATATATAAATGTCATGGAAGAAGATTTCTTTATGTGGAGTGTTTGTCACTAAATAAATGATTAATAGGATGAGGTTCAAAACGAATTTCAACCATTTTTGTTGTGGAACTATGGTGTGTGCCTTACACATGAGTGGATGTTTACCAAAAAAGGGTACAAATTATTTCATTCCATGACTTTCTCAAAGAAATGAGATTATGTACAAATCTGTACATTAAACTCCAAAAATTACTGTGTTTACTCAAGTACCTCATGCCTTTGAGCTTGGCATTCACCCAGGTTTTTAAGTTGGAAATTTTGATAAAATTCTATCCCTGAGTAAGATGAGCACCCCATTTCAGTGACTCTAAAACCACAGTAAGTTGAAACCTGGGCAACGGACTTGATTTGTGCACCAGACTAGTCTGTTGTGTGAAAAGTGTGTTATGCAAATTCCATAATTTGGTAAAAATTAAAATTAATTATTCATTTTAAACTAACAAAAGTCTGTTATGTGGGTTTAGTCCATTGTGCAGGAGGGAAAACTGCCTCCAGAGGTGGTCATGCCTGCAAAAATCTGTTGTGTGGAAGGTCTGTTATGCAGGGGGCAACTATATTTCAAAAATAATAACACCCAAATTTGAATTCAGACCTGAATGGAACATGAATTTGTACTTCAGTGAATATAGTACTAGTCTTTAGAATCACCCAACTTGCTTCTGTGAAAATTAGATAGCCTTCATTTTGCAAAGTTATTCTGCGCATCATCATCAATTTCAAATGTTTATTTTCAAGACCTGCGGTGTATTTTCTAGAACGTCATTTGCAATAAAATATTGGTAGCAGTTTTGGTGGTAAATCGTGGGGTTGTTGTTCATATAATTTCCCTCAGCCCACACGTGATGCATTGTAAGGACAGGCTTGTTCAGCTGAGAGACATTTTGATCAGATGAATGGGGTTCCAGGTGCGCAGAAAATCATGATGTGATGAAAGGAGATGGTGGTCATAATTCAGAATTTTTTGCGGGAGTACTTGAGTAATTGATGGAAAAATCCAGATTCCTATCAATTATAAGTTGACTTGCACTCTTCACTTCCTATGAACATGATGGATTTTGCGAGCACCTGACTCAACAACTGGATATTTGAGAGAAGGGAGAATATTTCTTCAACTTTTGAGGTTCATGAATTTTTGAAAATATCAACTCTGAGTTTATTTTTTCTGTATTGAAACTGAGGGAGCTTGGGGATGTTCACATAAACATATTTTTAAACATATGGGGTTTGGATGCGGGAGTCTTGGTTGTGCCTTTGTGAATGCTGAAAAGCGGCAAATAAAGTGTTCTGTTCATTCATTCATTCATTCATATTTTTAAATGTATGCACCAATTAAATGAAATATTCTTCATAAATTTTCCTAACGTGTCCTTATTGCTTCAAAAGCTTTTTTGGTAGGGGCAGATGTCGCTGGCTGTCAAATGCTCCAACTCATCATCTGCTTTCGAATTTTTTATGCTGTGTTTCCACAAAAAGGTTTTAAAAAAGTTGTTGTAAAATTATTCATGCATGTCAGGGATGGTGGCATGACAAAGAAATGCTGTATCTTGAAATGCCCATTGACTTATTATACAAACATTTGCATATTTTTAAAACTTTTAAATGCTTCTTTGCTAAAATTTTGAAGGAAAAAAAATCGGATGCACGTCTTACTGAAGGACATGCGGTATTTTAGTGAATATAGTAGAAGATTTCCTGGTACCTTATGCAAATTTTTTAGTGAACAGTTTTTTTTTTTTAGAAAGAAAGAATTGCGAAAAATAAGGTGAGTGAAAATTGAAATTTCCACGAGTTTTGGCGCGTTTCTACTGCTTCTTCAGTAGGTGGGGTTGTGGTTTTTTTTTCAGCGTTGATTGAAATAATAAACACGAGCAGTTTGATTTTTCTGTGAAAAATTCCTCACGATTTTTTTTTCGTCTTTCGCATAATTTTCGTTTCTGAGACCGGGAAGGAGGCGCACTGGCGACAAATAAGTTAGCGCTTTGAATCCGGAAACGCCACCCGCACACTTGAGGAGATTTTTTAAAAATTCACTACCGCGCACAAGCATTTTTTTTCGCCGAAACTTCGATTGATTGATTTCTTCGGTTTCAATGCTTGAAATTGTTCCAGCCCCGCCGCCATGAAATCGGAAAAGCGGAGCTCGTACAGGGATGAATTCATCTTTTGTAACTCCGTCACACACTGAACCCCGAAATTAACTTCTATCGACCTTTTCATTTTTTCTTCTTCTTCTTCTTTTGGGTCACTAGGGATATAATCGAACTTGTTGCCAATTGAAGCCGTTTTTTTTGTTTTTTTCTCTGATCGATAGGTGAATGAATAAAGCTATGATAAGCTTTGGAACTGATTGCGCATGAGTGAGCTAGATAGTTTTGGCATGGAAAAATATTCACCTCGTCACTCGGCATCAGTAGGCAGCAAGTTTTGAATAGATACAAATTCAACGAGGAAAACAAATTAATGCTGCACCATTCCCTCCTTTCTGTTCCACGAATCTTTCGATTGAGCGCCACAAATAAATACAGGGTGTTCCAATTTAAAAAAAAATTGACGATGAGTTTTAGTTCCAGTTTCAATGCGGGAAGAAAATTTATATTTACTGTATTGCGAATTTTTGATAGAGTATAAATCATATAAAGCTTCAAGTGGGTTCCTGGTGTCCAAAAAATTAGTACAACGGAAATTTTGTATTTCAAAAGCTATTGGGGGAAAAAGTGACTGATTTTTTCTCAGTGGTTTCGCACAGAATGTTTTGGCAAAAATGCTGACATTTTAACTATTTTTTAAATGAAATTTGAAATTTTCCAAAGAAACCAGGAAAATGAGAAGATAATAGTTTTGTTTTATTGCTCCATTTTTTTGAAATTTTAGAATTTTAGTAAATTAAGAACACAAATTTTTCAGGTTTACTGAAATTTCACAGCAATTGATTTTAAATTTTGGATTGTACTCTGAAAGCTTGCAACATTACACTTTTGAAGTTTATCATGGCCTTTTATCAACTGCGTGGCACGAATTACAATTTAAAAAATATATAATGTAAGGTTAGCTCATTATACAGCTGTTTTATCATCAGCAGTTGCAAAATATGCTTCCAGATTTTTCTATCCCGCCATTGATCGAGAATTTAAAGCAGAAAATCAAGTGTTCAAACTAAAGTTGCAAACCCTCTCCTCAAACTTTCTATTTTTTAATTTAATATATATTGAACAAATTTACTTGCTTCTACTTTTTTAAACTCCTACCAATTGAAATTAAAATTCAATCGAGAACAAACTTGCTGCAATTCAAGCTTTTGTTTGAATTTCCAAAAAAAAAATAACCTTGTGGAGACAGTTTTGGCAGGTGTTCTTGAAGAGGAATATGATGCAGCATTTTCTGAAGCAGACGCAAGATGACCGGGTACCGATTAACTTGCTGAATAACAGCTATTTAGGATAGGGGAGGAAAAAAATCGAAAAGGTAAACATTTTCTTTTCTTTCAAACGAGAGAATGGCACAGGAATATCTTTCTTCTCTTTTTTTTCGACTGCGAAAAAATTCCGGAAACTCTCCTTCAAATTTGACAACAAACAAACAAACAAAAACAAAAAAAAAGGACTGCGTCGCTATTCGCGACAATTTTTTTTTTAAGCATTCGTGGCAAATCGATAAACATTCCTTCCTTCCTTCCTTCCTGTCTTTCTCTCTCTCTCTCTCTCTTCTTATTTTTTTTCACGCAGAATTCTGGGGACAATGGGGGTTGGTTTATTTTGGGCGTGTGTGTGTGTGTGTGTGTGTATTGGGAGGGGGTGTATTTTTTGGCATCAAAAAAACGGGGGATCACGTAGGGGTGTGTGGCTGAGAGGCGTGGGCCTGCTGCTGCTGCTGCTGGAGGCGCTGGTGTTCGGCGGCCATGACGACCATCTCCTCATCCTCGTCTTCCTTGATGGGGATGGTGGCGTGGTTGTACAAGCCCTCGGCCATCAGCTTCATGGCCAAGGCGTTTCGCTGGCCCGATGCCTTCTTCAGCTTCGCACGTTTATTCTGCATGAGAAGAGCGAGAAAAATTGGGGGGGGGGGAAGAAACGATGAGATTTCGGTTGATAAACAATAGCCAAATATCCCTCGAAGTTTTTTCTTTTCTTTTTCGAATAAAGGTGTAAATAAATAAAATGAGCAGGAAAAAGTTCAGAAAAAAACAACAAAACAAATAAGAGAGCATCTTTTGATAATGATTGTATATTTTGGCTACAGTTACAATTGAAAGCAGCAAGGCCATTAGAATTTTCTCAAATTTTGACTTCACCTTAAACATTTTAGGTAAAATCTCTGTTTGCATTTCCATTTCGGGAGAAATGACGTACTGTCGTAAAATAGCATCAAGGCAAGATTTGCAATTTTAGGGAATATCGATTTTTTGTTGTTGTTGACCTGTGGTTTGTTCCTCAAGTCAAGTTGATTGCTTGGAGCAAAATGGCGTCCGAATCTGGGTTTATTATGTGAGTTTTTTTGCTCCTTAAGGCGGTTATTGCCTAGGAGCCCATTGTATTCTCTCTTGAATATATAGCTACTGTATTTAAATTAACGAGCCACAGGTAGTATGATGAAATTTTTCAGCTTCATGTACAATTTTAAATTACTCAGAAATGCATTTATTCTTGCTATTCAAATACCTTTCTTGCTTGTGAAGAATCCGTTTTTGCTAGTTTATTTTTATGAAGAACAAGCACATACTAGAATTTGAATCTTAGTCTTTAGAGGAAATTTATTTTATTGGTTTTTTATTGGTTTTAAGATTGAAAGAAAAACTGCAAATCTCATCTACAACAAACAATTTTTTTAAAGAAAATATTTTAAACCTTGGATGGCAGAGGGTTCTTCTTCATTGCATGGCAGAGTTGGGATTTTTTTGGGGGTGTCACATTTCAGTTTGACCCAAGGTCACTGAAATGCTCCTAGGCTCAGAAGACCTAAGTTGAGAGAAATCAGGGAAGCAAATTTTCTATTGTTTTCAGGATTCTCCCATGCAAATCCTATGTCAGGAAGGCTAGGGAAAATTCCTCCCAGTGAGGGATTGTTTCTTTTATTCAAAATTTTCTGCAGGATTAGAAAAAGATATCTGACTTTCCTGACTTTGGCGTTGGTACAAAACTAGGATTTTCAAATTTCCTGTGCGCAGTGGAACAAAATTTTGCAAAAGTATTCCAATTTTGCACACAGTAAGCATTAACATTCATTGAATCCAGGATCAATCCATGTCTAAATATAATTTTGGGTGCTTTTACTTTTCTAAATAATTTAATATTAAAGTTGCTAAAAATGGGGTCTGCATCAACCTCAAGTTGGGGAAAGAAATTGTATACCAAATTTTGACTGAAAATCCCTAGTGTGCATCTCAAATCTAGGGCATGTGCTTGAGCTCAAGAGTAAATACAATACCATTAACCCTTGGACAGCAGAGGGTTCTTTCCCGTTGCAGGACAGAGTTGGATTATTTTTGTATCCTCCCACATTTTCAGATTTTTGAAGGTCAGGAAAACCCTTCCAGGTGGGCTGAGGCAAAGTTGGGATAAATCCAAAAAAAAAAGCGGGTAGCGTAACTGAGCATTTTATTTTTATTTTTGGCAAAGAGTTTCTGTGCTCAAGGAAAAAAACATTGAGATTTATCCCAACTTTGCCCTCAATCCCCTGTTGACATTTTTTTTCTTCACCTCTCTATGTGATGCAAAAAAAATTTGCAAAAATAATCCAACTTTGCCACCAAAGTGTTAATTGTATTATAAGACACACAGTAGTACATTCATACAGGGTTTTCATTAATTTCAAGCATGAAACAGGTCGGAATAAATGGCTGACCTGGAACCAGATTTTGATCTGGGCCTCATTGAGCCGCAGCTCGCGCGAGAGTTCCTGACGTCTGGCCTCTGTCAGGTACTTGTTGTCTTGGAACTCCTTTTTGAGCCGCGCCAGTTGCTCAGCAGTGAAGGCTGTTCGCGGCCGCTTTTCCGACTCCTTCTTGGGCCGCACTTTCCGCACCCGTGGCCCTGAAACACACACACATACACACGGAGAGTTAGAAAACAACTTTATTTCTGTCCATTCTTTTTCATGATTTTTGTGTGTTAATTCAATTACAGGATACCCTTTCTAAGTCGAATTTCTAGGGACCAGGAAAAAAAATCAACTTAGCCCTTGGGCGGCAGAGGGTTCTTTCCCATAGCAGGACAATAATCAGATTATTTTAGTATGTTCCCTCATTTTAAGTTTTTAGAAGGTCAGGAAAACCCTTCCAGGTGGGCTGAGGCAAAGTCGGGATTAATCCTAGAAAAGCCGGTAGCATCCCTGAGCATTTTTTTAATTTTCCGGAAAAATTTTTCTGCCCCCAGGGAAAAAAACGTCGGGATTTTTCCCGACTTTGCCCTTCATCACCTGTATTCATTTTTTTCTTGACCTCTCTGAGGTGCAACAAAATTTTGCAAAAATACTCCAACTTTGCCGCCCAAGGGTTAGGGAGGTTTCAACTTTAGGGAGGTTTTCATTTTTTGAGGAAAGGAAAGAAATAGTTTTGCTGCAAGGGAAATGGGAATGTAGATGAGGACATTCCAGGACTAAACTTGCTTTTTGATGAGTTTACAGCTTGCTGAACTTGTGGGCAGGGCTTCATTTGTTCAATTAGTCCTTCACTTGATTTCAAAATGCATAAAATAATTTGTTTTGTTGATTTTCTCAATCATATTTCAATGGAATAATGACCAAAAGGCCTCAGAAAATGTGACTTACAGAGGTTTGAGAGAAAACTACTTTGAGTTAGGGAGTTTTTAATACATTGTTTCTATGGGAATCCAGGCAGGGACTTTTAAAAAAACTTGAGTTAGGGATGAGGTATTTGACTTAGGGAGGTTCCACTTGGCAAGGTTCACCTGTACATGCCCAGGAATAAATTGGAGGAAGGTTTTTGGTCATGGGGAGTACAGGTATAGCAAAGGCTGTCTGAAAGCTTGGAAAAAGATTGAGACATGCCTTCATTGATTGCAGCTGAGCCTCTCAAAGTTGAAGTTCATGAGACCAGCAAAAAATTTTGTCTTACAGAGGTTTCAAGTAAGGGAAACAAGCATTTTTTTCTTGTGGGAAAAAGAGATAAATTGAAAGAAATTATTAATGGTGATATTCTTTGATGTGCATTGTTTATTAAATGAGTAACACAGCAATGGTGAGCTTGGAGGTCAGGGCTTATTTACCCAATTAATATATCAAAACAGTCAGGTTGCTTTTTTATTGCATTTTCCTTTCCTGTGTCCAGAAAATAATAGTCAAAACGCCTAAGAAAATTCCAGTTGTGGAGATTTATGAGGAAAAACCTGCAAGTTGGGATGCTTTTAATGCATTGTGTTTAAGAGAATTCAGTTGGGTACACAAAAATTTGACTTCAGGAGGTTTGAGTTATTGGGGTACGTTGAACTGCATTTAAAAAGAAAATATCAAGTTCAATCAGCTGGCTTGAAACTAGTAGAAATCGGATACATACCCCAAAAATAAACTACTTCATCATGGTTGTTCTTGCATGCCTTACTTATTTCTTTTCGACAAATTTATTGAATTATTTTTCAAACCATGGAATACATTTGAGAAAGGTTTTGGTTCAAAGAAAATGTGTAGCAAGTTTGGAAAAAATTAGACACCTTTGTTAATTATTAAAAAAAGAGCAAGTTCAATTGCTTTGAAAGTTCAATCAGTTGATTTGGAAGTTTCTAGTAGAAATGCAACACATGCGCAAGAAAAAAGCATTAACTCCATTTTGGCCATTCTCACTCTTTCTTCAATTTAAATGGAGTTATTTTGCATGCTCTGGAATGAATTTGACATTCAATTTGGCATGAATTAGAGTTATCTTTCAATAAGACTTCCCTTTCTGTAAGTATGGAGAAAGATTGAGAAACCCGCGCTTATAAATGAAAAAAGAAAATAGAAGGAAGTTCAATTAGTTGGTTTGGGATTTCTAATGCAAATTAATTGCATATGCAAGAAAGTAACGGCTTTCACCTCCATCATTCTTAACCTTTTTTATTTTATCGATTTTTTGCAGTGAGGAAAATTGGAAAGAAGTTTTTTTTACGCGGTGTGTCGCAACCGCGAGAAATTTAATGAAATAATTAGAAGATCTCGCGGGTATAATTGGAAAAAGAAAATTAGATGAACTTCAATTAGCCGGTTTATAATTTTCATTACAAATGAATTACGCTCCAAGAAGTTTCGTCTCATTATTATAAATATGCCATGCACTGAAAAAAAATTGGAGAGATGTTCTCGCTTGTACTCGGAAAAATTGGCTGCCTAAAAATTTGGGAAACGCTTGATAAGTCCGAAATTACAATTTTATAATCCGACGAGGCGGTGGAATAATTATTTTATGAATTGAACATAACAAATGAAATGTAAACGCGAGAAGGACTAATCTCAATTTTCGATTCGATTGATTGATACAGTTAGTTTTCCATGCCTTGAAAGAAATTGGAAAGAGGTTGTTGAACTCTGGTAGCCGCGAGTCTGCTTGAGAGTGCAGGAAAAAAAGCCTGGTTTATAATTTTTGAATAGCATGAATTTCTATTAGTTGGTGTAAAATTCCTAACAGAACATGAGCAAAATATATAAACTTGATTTCCATCAATCGCACTATTTTCTTTTAATTTTCTTCAAACGTATAGGAGAATAATTGTTTCAACTCGCGAGTCTCAGAACAGAAGCCCATGATTAATTAATCAAAGAGGAAACAGGCGGAAGTTTAGTGTATATTCGTGAATTTGTGTTGCAGAAAAAATGACAACTTCATTTCTTGCACTTATTTTTATTGCGATTATTATTTTTTTTTTGCACCGAATAAAAGAAAGAAATAAGAGAACAATGTCGGGTTATCCCTATTCCGCGTGAAAGCTTGATTGAAAATTGATCCGAGCGAAATTGAATTAACTAAGCATAAAGAAAACTACTTGTTTTCCTCAATTTTTCTTCTAATTAAAAGTGTTTCCATTATAGTTTTTCGGGTCAAAAGAAATAAATGGATCGCGAGGCAGCCCAAAGTTCGGAAAAATCAAATCAATGAATTCATTCCAAATTTCTGGAAGATAAAAAAAATTCAACAGAAAATTATCACGAAGCCCCGGTTCACCAAAAAAAAGAATGGTGAATTTTTGTCGAATTTCAAATTCAAAGAAAATCCTCATACGAACATGGATTTTTTTTTTCAATCTGTATAAACTCGAAATTCCTCAACATCAATTTTTGAGAGGACAACGTCACTCATTATTGAGAATGGTTAATGACGCCTGGCAGAAATGATGGAGGCTTTTTTTTTTTATTGGCCAGGTGTGTTTTGAGGGTTTCATGAATTATGTAAAGTACTTGGTTTGACATCTGTTTGCAACCCATCAGTTTAAAAGAAAAACCCCGTTATCTCCTTTCTTCCATCGTTTTCCCTCAATCAATTAATATTTTCTCGGCGCTCTGTAAATGGATTAAAGAGGCTGTTTTAATCGGCCATTCGCGACGAGGACGGCCAAAAGATCTGTCCAAAATTTATCATATCTGCTCTATTTCCTCCGTTCAAAGTCAAATAATCTGAGACTCACTTGATCAAACGGCGCCGATAAATTGCAATTTTTAAAATCGATATTCTGTTTTGCAGTACAGTACTCCGAAAAAACAGCGTTCAAATAATCGATCGAGCTTCTGATTTCATTCGTCAGTTCATTAAATAAATAAATAAATAAATACAGCTGCTGAGTGGATGTAAAATACTCATATTCAGGAATCCTGTCGGGACAATCAAAATATCCCCGTCAGCAGCCCGAAAGTCACAATAACACACTTCTCCCCATCGTTTCCTCTATTATTTGAATCTCGGTCTCATGTTTATATACACACACGTGCGATCAGATATTCAAAACACGCCCCGAAGCCATGGAGGAAAAAAAAAAGATTCCAATTTCAATCTTATAAAAACAAACCAAAAAATCAGAAAGAAAAAGGTCATTTCGAGACGGAAGCGAGCATCAAAAAGGAGAACGAGGAGGAAATGATTTTCAAAACAAATAAAAAATACTGTTTATAAATTCTGGCCCGATCGGAATCGCAGTGTCGGTCGCAGTGACACAAGTTGTCCATTACCGACAGTGAGGGGGACCTTTCTATATAATGTCGTCGATGTGGTTGTTGGGCCAACAGGAAAAAAGATGGGAAGGAATCAAGACTGATGTCGGTGACTTGTACTCGACTGACGGGACGCTTTATGCATTTTGAGGGACGGTGGGAAATTGAATTATTATATTTACTTTATATATATATATATATTTTTTTTTTATAGTCCACGACCTTGTTTTGAAATTCTGGCGTATATTCGGAACGTGCTGCGTTTACATCAAAGGCCGCATGTAATTGAATTACGGTGTCTCTCATTTGCCGGAAATAAGTGACTCACAAGAAATTTTGCCACAAATTGGGTTTTTAAAAATAACCCACAATTCACCTGGAACCGCGGCAGAGGATTTTCTTTTGTGTGATAAAAATTCATGGAAAATGAAATTTGCATTGATGAAAATTTAAGCTCAGATTAAGGAAAAATTCACAATGAAAACAAATACAATCCGTGAACTGGGTAAAATCGCAGGTCTAGTATTTACAGCCGCATCCAACTTATGCAAAATCTCAAGAGGAATTTGCTCAGTGCCTGGGTTTGCCTTTGAACTATATGAACTTGGTGGAAGTACGCATGGGATTTCAAACTTATATACTCCCTGTTTGAATAAAAAAGGAAATCAATTTATTGTAATTTGATTTCCACGTTTGTCCATTCGAAATACAGTTGGACCTTGTCAAGTTATTAAACCTTTGCATTCAAAAACCTCCCTATAGTTAGAATTTTCAAGGAATTCCATCACAATCTGCTTCACACTCATTCGATTTAAACCCCCCTGGACTCGAAACTTTTTGGGTCAAATTTCTCCTATGGTCAAATTTGTCCACGTTTTTGTTACAAATTTCGATCGCCTGGGCCAAAACTAAACACAAAAATATATGCAAATAGTTTGTTCATGTTTTCCGCAAGAGATTAGGAATCGTCCTGCAGGTACGAAATATCTATGAATAATCAATAATTCTGATAATTTGGTCAATAAATAATTTCCCATGATCAACCCACCCCAAATGAAGCCAAAATTTGCAGCTCAAAATCTATCTGAGTCAAAATTAGTGGAGTCTTTTTAAATTCAATTTCGACATGTTCAACTGTTTTTTTTAATATTTTTATTTATGGACGCATATCGGAAAACAATTTGGCACATTCCAGGATGATGAGAAATCACTTGCTTTTCGTACAATCGTATATACGGGAAAATACGTCCCATATAGAACGAGGAAATTATATGAACAGTTTAAAGGGTCAGGTTCTTTCCTTTTGTAAAAATTTAAACGAAATAATTTGTTTTTTTCATATTCAACAAACGAAGTTCCCGCGGAAGAAATATTGGGTCCGACGAAGCGCCAAATTATTCATGCGTCCCGTTTATTGAATTGTCTGAACGGAAAAATGTAATGAACCAGTTGAAGAATCAGCATAATAATCTAAGATTAAAACCTCCCACGCAAAATCCTTTTTCAGAATGAACGTTGTTTCAGTCAATTTGTCCAGCTATTCCCTCATAAATCTTGCGGACATCATATTCTAAATTCAGCTTAAGGTATTTTTTTAAATAACAGCTTCGCGATTCTTTTTTTTTTTTTTTGCAAATGCACACAAAAAGCTCTATATTCAACTAAAGCACCAAGTTTTAGATTATCAAAAGGTTAAAATTATGTTCATTCTACCAGATTTAGAACATAATTTATTTTATACTTGAAACTGAGATGTAGGGTTGATTTTCGAGGTTAAAGTGAACATTTATAATGTTATTACAGAAGAAAAGAAATTTTATTGTCGGAATTCGTTGCATTGTATCCAATTCTCACACATTCAATCTACATCTATTTTATTGGAAAAATACTTTTTGCAATTTCAAATTCCGAGGCACAGGAGTTTGAATTCACATTTCTTTTGAACGTATCTTGAAAAAAATATTGAGATAATGACCAAAGCTTCTGTCATATCATACCCTCATTTAAATTCAGGAACAAATGTGAAAAAAATCTTTAAAATTCGCGTGCAAAACCCCGTCTTCATTTCGGACGCCGCAAAAAATTTCAAATTACTTCATTCAATCAATGTGGTCCTATATTTTATTGAACGCTTTTACCTGATTTGGAAATCAATTGCAAAGAAATCGTATGTGATGAAAGGGAGTTTCGCTTTGCAAAAAAAATACCATTTTCATTTCTGAAGAGATAAAAAAATGCACGTGAGGACATACAGTATAATTAATCGACTCTTTTGTTTCATTAATAAACGTGTCTACTCTGAATTTGAAGCGATTCTGCATGAAGAAATTTCTTTTAATCAAAATTATTTCTACACAAAATTATTTTCATTTTCAAATTCAAGAAAAAGGAATATTTGATGTCATATAATCCAAGGCGGATTTCCTTCGGGATAGCAAGTAATTCCGGGTTGGAATTAAATTACAGATGAATTTTGCGTGACGCAGTTGAGATTAAATATTTGCACATTAAATCCTGGCGAATTCCGAAAGCAACGAAAAATGCAGGTCAATTCAAAAGAGAGAAAAAAAATTGTCAGAAAGTTGAATTCTACCCGAAAAAAAGGTATATACAGTAATTGAGATTAAATATTTCCGATTTACTAACTGCACATTTATTCCTTGTCCTTTCCGAAAGCAAAGAAAAAAATGAAGGTCGTTTCGTTCGACGAAAATCATCTCTAGAAAATTTCACAATATTTTTTCTCATAAATACACACTATAAATTTTAAGAATATAGGATTTTGATCACCCGAAACGACCTGAATTCTTTGTTGCTTTCAAACATTTATTCTCAACGAGTTTATATACATTACTTCAATGAGAATATTTATTCTCTTTTGGGAAGCTTTTTCTTGCTTTTGATATGACAATTTAGCTTATTGTGAACCATCGTAGTTTTCAAACCATCTTTCACTATTGTCAAAAATCTATTTCTCTTCAATTTCAGAAAAGATCTTGATTTTGTGTCATTACAGTATATAGAAACAATTTTCCGGAATAAAATCATGCAGGAGTTCCTGAACATTTTTTCGACAAGATTTTAATTGTATTGTATCAAAGAACGAAGTTGTGTAGATATTTACCACAACTTCAAAAAGAAACTGAGATGAAAGTATACAGGATTTCCCTTGCTATGACTGCTTTTTCATTGTTGAAATAAATTGAAAAAATTGTTCACTAATTATGGATTCCAAGCAAGCAAGGAATGCTGCTGTGAAGAGAGATTGAGGACCAATAGAAGCAATAAGAGGGTTAATAATTCCTATGCATTACTGCATCTAATTGGTTAGTTTGAAAAATAAATTCATCAACAGCGGATGATGTACAGACGTACGAGAAGAAGAACAATTAAGTCTATCGCATTATTAATAATGCTCCGGTATTTCCGAAACTCGAGTGTCCCCCTTCAAGAGAAGAATGATTCCTCGTATATACCCTGCGCGGGGAATTTTGATGCATGGAACGGAGAAGGGAATCTCGGGCGGCGATCGGCGGATCTTGGGTAACAAGAAGTCCCCCTCGGCGATCGGCCGCAGATTAAATGCGCCTCGGCCGCATAAATTGAGCAATAAACGGGTCGCTAAACGACGTCTCTTCTCTTCTCCAGTGATATCTCCCCCC
>CAJPEX010002326.1:0-41316 GCA_905338405.1 Notodromas monacha
TCATGATGGGGAACCCGAGGATCAGAGTGTCAGTGGACTCCACGAAGACCGCGGTTAGGGCCAAATAGTATCTCACGATGCCATTCAGCACTGCTACTGATCCCCAGAATGCCATTTTCTCTGGCCTGCACCAGTCCTAACGAGATCAAATGAGTCCCAGGTTTACGAAAGACACGTAGAATGAAAATTTTGACATTTTTCAGGGCTGAAAAATTGAAGCGCGAAAATGTGTCTTCAAATGGTGAGTTTAAACGTTTTGAAGATTTGTTGAAAATTTGAAGGAGATGTGGGAAATGACTCATTTTTGCTTCTCCTTGTCTTCGAAGTAACTTGAATTGGAATTTGCATTTCGAAATTATTTTGGGGTTGAAAATTGACTCACAGAGCAAAATTCACACATACAATTTTGTTGTTGAAAAAAAATGTCGAATGCAATCGAATTTTGAATTTAAACTTTTTTAAAGTTATGCTGTTGAATTCAAACTTTTTTGGATTCTTTTGAAAATTCGATGGAAATGGGAAAATAATGTCTTACTTGAGCTTATTCATGCCTTCAAAATTTATGAAATTCAGTAATTCAAAAGCTCAAAATTGTCTATGACTTCAATGTCAAACCAGTGGAAGTTAATTTCGCTACCAATGCTATTGTGTAAAACACACGAATTTTATTGTTGATTGTGGTCTTTCGATGAGTTTCTCGAACAAATTGAATCATTTACAATGTATTCTTGAGATAAACGCGCCTTGGATTTTGAGCTAAAATTTTGTAAAAAAAAAATATATACAGTATCCCTGCAGAAGACGCGTACCTCAATTCTCAGTTACCAAGATTCCTGTTCGAAAAAACGTTGTTGGGTAAAAATCTAAATTTGAGCATACTTAATAGGGTGGATTTTTTTCTTCTGCAAATCATAGAATCATTGAAGATTACTCTGAAAAATGATGCTTTTGAAAGCGGAGAGAAAATATTCAATTTTTGAAAGTTTTTCCTTGAAAATATGTATCCGAATGTGACGCACGCCTCAATTTAACCCCCTTTTTTCGTATATAAAGGGTGTAAAGACAATAATTTTGAGCAGTGACTAAATCCCTTAGACCAGTGAAACCCTCACATCCTTGAAATGTGGGTAAATTATTTCGCCCAGCAGTCTGCCAAAGGAAGCCCCGGCCACGAGGTTTGGAACAAAGAGTCCAGCCGGAACAGCGAGTCCCAGACACCAGCAACTCAAACAGATCCAGATGAGTGAAAAAGGGCCGATTACTCTGACCGGATATGTTCCTTCAAAGTACAGTAACACCCTCTGTTTCACCAGTTGTATCTTGATTTATTTGTCTTTAAAAAAAAAGGCGTATACAGGTGGACTCTCTTCTCTGTACAGCGAAATTCAAGGGACCAGGATTTTTTTTTACGGATAACTTCTATGCAGTGTTCCTAAGCTTTTTGGGAACACGGACTGGCAAATTTCCATAAAAATGTTCAGACCAGCGGAACATTTTTTAATACCTGCCATGATATCAGTCACCAAAACCATACCTCTATTCCAAAAATCAAGTTAAGAACCGATGAATCGGTTATAGGGGAATGTTTCCGACAATTGGAAAGCTGGGCTTCAAAAAACATTTCTCAGAATGGAAAAATCCTGAGGACCTGGGAAAAAATTCGTTATATTGAAAAATTCGTAGTATCGAGATTAATGAATTTTAGCATATTTCAGACTGCAATTTTATTGAGATTAATGATTTTTAGCATATTTCAGACTGCAATTTTATTGAGATTAATGATTTTAGCATATTTCAGACTGCAATTTTATTGAAAATGGGGAATACATACCTTGAAATGCTTCTAGAACAGATGATTCAAGAACTAGCATAAGTACTGAGTACTTCTGATGAAATGAAGGGAAATCCTTTGATATAAATGGTACTCTCCTTTAAATGAACCAACATTCATACTGAAGAATTGCTTGTTGTGCGAAATAAATAAAAAAAATTACATATGGCAAAAATACTGCACTTTCTTCTCAATCCACATTTTCACTAATGGCTCTTTCAAACAGAGGAGCATTCTTTTAACATACTGTTTATTTTAAAAGGCATACATTCTAAAATGGATGCGCTGAAGAATTTCCAAAAATATGTCCTGTTGTGTATTTTATTGGACAGCAAGTTTTTTTTTATAAAAATTAATTTTTTATGAAGTTTTAATGTTCCAACAATTTCTTCAACAATCTCTGCCATTTATTGAGTAATCCCTATGTGGGTTATGCACAGAATCATGCCAAAAATTCGTTATGAAAATACAGCCTAAAATCACTTCATTATAAAGAGATTCGTTGTAACGGAATTCTTCTGTAATTGAGCCGGTGAAACTTTGTCTGAAGTGGCATTAGGCAAAAGGCCAAATTTTAATTGCCATGAGATAATTTCAGAGACTTTCTCCTTTGTTCGGGTTTTAAAAAACAAAACCCTCACTCACGAGAAAATTTGGATTGCGATTGATGGAAAATTCAAACTTAGTGAGAACGTGAGAAATTTTGATGCCCTGGTGTGGCTGGTCATCTCCAGCTTATTTCAGATGAAGATAACCAAAACAAAACAAAATCCGGATCACGGGTTGCAGACCACTTGTCCATGGTACCCGAAAAAAAATTCGTTGCACGAAGAAACACGTTGTGAAGAGAGTGAGAGAGTCTACCTGTATGCATATTTGGGGTACCTGGTGGGTCGTGGAACAGGCCTCTGAGCAAATACGGGCCCGGCCTGAGCCAAACATTGCCCATGACGTTGAAGGTACCCGGTGGACAGTTGAGGTACACGGGGTCCACCAGAGAAGGTACTCTGGAGCCACTCTCCCATACCTCTCTGGACCTGACCAAGGGAGACCCGTGTAGACTAGACAGGTCCATGCATTCGTTGGAGAAGATCAAGCAGGTCAGAGCAATGCTTGCTATGCTCACTGCCACCAAAACAACCTCCACCATCTTGATGTACTTGTTGCTGACGTACCTTCAATCCCAGAAGTAACGGGGAAAAAATGCTAATTTTTACCATGGCAAAAAATGTGCGAATATTTACATTCGAACTCCTCTGAGTCGAATTTCAAGGGACCAGCGAAAAAATCGAGTTAGGGATATTTTTTGAGTTAGTATTCTTGTTTTGGAAAATATGAAATAATTGCAGGAATTTTCACGTGTTGACATTCCGGGCCTTTAATTGCTTTTTAAATGAGTTGTCAGGATACTCAACTTGGAGGCAGGGTTTCGTTTTACGAGATAGTCTTTCATTTCTTTTCAAAACCCTTTTTTATTCATTTTTCCTTTCCTGTTTCAAGAAAATTATAACCAAAAAGCATTAAAAAAATTCGCGTTACGGAGATTTGAAAGGAAAAGGCATTGAGTTGGAGAGATTTGTAATGCCTTCTTTCTAAGGGAATTCAGAGAGAGTTGATGAAATTCGACTGATGAAGATATCCGAGTTATCAAGGGGCCACCCTCGAACCCTTTCGTGAAAGCTGAGATTGCATAACTGTAGTGCAATTGAACCTCTTCAAGTCAAATTCCAAGGGACCAGTAGAACAATTTCACTTCAAATTACACGGAGGTTTCAAGTTGAGGAAACTGCATTTTTTTCATGAAAACATGATCAAAGTAAATTGGAATTATCGATCTTTTTGGGCCAAAATGCGGTGTGAATAAGTTGACAGGCTGCTGTACAGCAAAAAGTAATTGGGAACAAATATTTTTTGCTGAATTAGTAATTTTTTTTGAAAAGCATTGAATTACTTTTTTTACTTTTCTCCTTCCTGGGTCGCGAAAATAATTTCCAAAATTTCTTGCAGAAAATTTGGCTTAGAGGTTTGAGGGGGGGGGGGGTTTCAATTAGTAGGCTTCTAATACTTAGTGCATTTCTCAGGGAATTTAGACAGAGATCTAAAATGGGGAAAAACTTGGGAGTTTTGAGTTATTCAAGTTCAACTGTATGTTACGGAATTTTGACGTAGCTTGAAAGAATTGAACAATTACCTTGAACGTGAAGTCAAAATAAAATGGTATCTTCAATTTATTTACGTTTATTGTACTGTACTGTACAGTAATTTCGAAATCATTTTAATTTTTCTGCTTTTCCTTCTAGACGTTTTTCAAGCAATTGTGTGGAGTATAGCGATATGCCTGCTCGTTTTTTTTTTTTTCGTTTTTGACGCATTTGGATACTGAGGGGGGTGGGATTCTGCGCAAGTTTCTTTTGCGCAGTAATTGTCTGCATCTTAGTGTTGGAAAAGAAATTAATTGCAATTTTTATGGGCTTTTCAAAGATTTTTTTTTTCGAACGTGATCGAGTAATCGAAAATTTCCTCATCAAAGTCGATGGGAAATTGTGATCTTACATGCGGATGTTCCTACACGTGGATGCAGTCTGTAAAATGTGTTCAATAACCGCTCATGAAGACGAAGTGTTTTCGAAAATGGAGTTGAACACTTACTTTTTCCTGAAGTTTGCCAATTTTCCGTTGAGGAAAATATAAGTTGCCCCGATAACCCCGCCGAGTGCACCGAGCACGATACAAACTAGTATGTCTACGAAAGAGAAATGGATCCCCGGAAATGTGCCCAGGTTCAAGATCCCGATGACGTGCAAACTTTTCGAGTCCGACATCTCGTAGCGAGTCATGATGACATTGTAGAAGAGCACTGTCAGGACGCAACAGCTGAAGGCCTTGAACGTGAGGGAAAATTTCCAAAAGTTTGCTCCTTCTTCCATCATGAACAAAAGCCCACCTGGTCGAAATGATGCTGTATTATTTTCGGTCTTGGTCGAGAGACGCAATTTTTGATGGAATTCATGTACATTTTATAATTTTATTTTCAATTCTTGAAAAGTTACCCAAGGGTGAGCCGAAAGCACAGGCGAGTCCAGCAGCTGCACCCATTGAAGTGAAGAACCTTCTGTCCTTGTCGTACCGCAAAAGTCTCGTACCGGGCATTTGAACTTTGAGTTTTTCGTACAAGAAACTGTGTCTTCCGTATCCCACTCCGGCACCGATTGAAGCCCCGACGTGGATCATGGGGCCTTCCTGAAGATTATCCATGATTAGAATTTTCCGGAACAGCGACTTTTCGTATTCACTAGGGTAATTGTTCCACGCGCCCTCGAATGTGAAGCGCAATTTAATTTTTGGCCTAAAATTTTGAAATAAGTGTGTGTCTGATGAAGAAGCGCATCCCGCTTTTGAGTCGCTGAAAATTTCACTGCATTGTAGAAATAAACTAGGTAAAAGTTGAATTTAGACCTGGAATTTAATTCTAATTCTTGATTTTTCAAGATTCATTTTTATTGTCTTATCTTATTTAATCCGCCATGTTATTTTAAATGAATGATTTAATTATTTTCAATAAATTTATTTCAGAAAAATTTGCTCAAGATTTAGAACCTAACCAAGTGACTTTCTTACCTGTAAAACCTCTGCATTTCTTTTCAAAATTTCAGTTGTTTATCTGCCTGCTAAATGCATTCTGCTTTTTGCTCCGAACTTCGGAAAATATATGCGCAAGGTACTTGAGTAAATACAGTACGGTATTGATTTTGGTCAAGATTCAACTTGATCGAGGTACAAATATTTTTGTTATTCAGTATTAATTTGCTATTGAAAGCTCGGAAATTTGTTAACGACATTTTTGCAAATCTTGAAGTTGAAATTCCTAGAATGTCGCCAATTTAAAATTAAATCACGACAGATGAGACAAATGATATCCTTTCATCATCTGAGCAACTGAAAATTTTTTGGCTTGCCAAAGCGTGCCGAAAATACTCCTGTGTTCACCGGGTCAATGCCAGGATCAATGTAATTTTAACCTGGCCAAAATGTCATTCAAACTTTTTTGAAAAAAATGGAGGTAAACTAATGTAAAATGAGAAGAAAACCGCACATTTTCGGCGCGTGAGGAAACTTACGATTAAATTGTAGACGGCTGAAATTGATTCTTTTTCTGGGCCGGAAAGGCGAAAACTGTTGCTAATCTCTATTCGCAACCCGGAAATCAGCAATTGCTCTGATGATGATGGATTTTCCTCTTTCCTATTACAATACTGTACTGCATCTTTCCTAGTCATTATTTTCAAAAAAAAATTTAAATTTCATGACATTCGTGGCCCACGCGATTATTTTGCTTTTAATGATGAGTTGATAACCGTGTGTACCTGTCCAATTGCTAACCCAGCAGCTATTCCAAACGCCAGTCCAACCACTCTGACGACGAAAACCTTGAAATGCTGATTGAAAGGAACTCGTAGTCCATTCATGTACGACTTGACCTGAGCAAAACCGCTGCCAGCTGCTTTTGGCTGAGTCCGCAAAAAAAAAAATGAAAAAGCTATCAATTGACCGTTAAACGGGGTACAACTACAGTACTGTATTGCAGAAAAGTGATTGAATGAACGATTCCGAAATGGGTGTTGATTAGTTTTCTTTGTAAGTATACAATACTGTAACGAATACTGTGGTCATTTTGACAGAAAATTGTTGCACCCACCTCAATAAAGGTGACCAGTGCTGTAGAAAAGAGGGCGAATCCTACTACAAAGGCTATCCAAAGTGCCACGGCAATGAAGCAACCGCCTGAACGATCGCAGTAGTAATTCATCACTAGAAATGGAAAGAAATGAACATGAGCCCTCCTACCCCTTGAATTTTTCTTCAATACAGTTAGTTGAACCCCTTCACCTTTTTCTTTTGGCAATATTCGAGTTAGTTAGGATTTGAGTGGGAAAAACAAGCTTTTTGTTGTGGTGGAGGAATAACGAAGAATTGCAGGAAATTTTGATTGGTGATATTCTGGGAATTACTTTCTAAATTGTTTGACAGGAGGCTGCACTTGGAGGAAAGGATTCATTAAGCTAGAATAATTTTGTTCAAAGCCAATTTTTTTCAAATATTATAAATTTTAGTTTGATCCCGAAATCGGGCTCATGACGGGTCCCCTCTCATTTTGTACTGCACCAAGAAGTATTAAATGATCGAATTTAGCCGCAGTAGAAAGGAATTTCTACTGAAGTACTAAATGTTCGAATTTAGCCACATTAGAAAGGACTTTTCTTGCAATCCAAAAATATTCTCAATGTTTGACCCAAATTCGATCTGAGAGTTGTGTTCAGAAATCTTGTTCTTGTACTATGAAAAATGTAAAAATTTTGAAAAATGAGGTCTCAACTTAAGGTAACTTTTCTAAGGAGTAGAGTAAGATTTTTCAAAAATTTTTGGGATCTTTTTTTATTTTGCGTGGCAAAAAAAGCAAAGAGTCTCAGATGGGCCCATGGCAGGGAATAGGTGAAGGAGGTTTTTGATGGTTTAAAAAAAAAAAGGGAATTCAGACAGGGGCTTGAAAATAATTGACATAGGGATGTTCGGTTTATTTAAGTTCAACTGTATCTTGAAAAAAAAAAGTATACTTGCCATGAGCAACAGTTGAGAACTTGGTGTGTTGCAAAAACCCAGTTCCTATGTCTAGTAGAGCAGCCACACAGGCAATGACCAATGCAGTGAGCACAACCACTATCCAAATCATCAGCTGTCTCCTCAGGATTCCACTGTATGATTCTTTGGCCAACTGCGACAGGTGTGGCTCATATTCTGGGAAGTCTGTATGCAAGCCCTTTTTCGTCAAAGAAGGAAATCCAAAATTAATCCCCAAAAATTGGATCAATAATACACAGTTTGACCTTGCCAAGTTTAACCTGAACCAAGTCTAAAAACCTGCCTGTTTCGATTTTTTGCTCAGTCTTTCGTCTGAATTTTCTTGGGGGCAGATTAATTCAGGTAGACTCGCTCTGAAATAAATTCAGGGGACCAGAAACAATTTGCTGTATCGACATCTATCGAAAGGATGGCACCAAAGAAATGACCGTATTCTTTATATAGATAAAATAGTCGTTGAAAAGATTGATGCATGGAAAGTCGACCCTTTATAAGAGTATACCTCCCTAACTTAAATTTTGACAGGCCTTCAGGCTATTATCCTTGGGACACATGATAAAGAAGAGTAATAAAAATGCAAAAAAAAAATTAATGACTAATTGGACAAATGTAACCTTGTCTCCAAGTTCAGCATCCTGTCAAATCATTGATTCAACAGTTCAAAGCCCAGAATGTCATGAATTTCAATTCGTTGTACGTTTTATTTTTTCCTTAAATGGTAATTCTGAATAATTGAACTTCTTAAGTCAGATTGTTTGTGGGTCCATATCAGTTTTATGTGGAGGGGTTTGCTGAATCATCGATCCAAAAATTTAAGCCCCGGAATGTCACGAATTTCAACTTGCTGTAATTTTATTTTTTTCTTCAATGGAAATTCTGAATAATTAAACTCCATGACTCCCTAAATCAAATTGTTTGTGGGTCCGTATCCGTTTTATGTAAAGAGGTTTGACTGAGACAGTCTAGCAATCTTCCGATTATTGTGAATAACGAATTTTTGGCAAAGTTAAGCTTTGAAAATATCAGAATGCAGCAAAGTTTATCAAGATCAATGGTCATCATTCTTTTGCTACTCCATATTGTACTTGAAATGCATAGACATGTTGATAATTATCAAGGATGTAGTTTTAACCCGTGATTGCACAATGTGAAACCAAAAAATGATTAAGACAGAAGAGAAAGTGGTAATTTGCTTTACCTCATATCTCGAGTCCACAAATTCATGTTTCGCATGACGCTTGGCATATTCGCCGAGTCTTTGGCTCGCTAGCCAGCCCTTCAGAATTGACAAAGAATTTTTTTAAATTCAAATGTGAGAGATTAGAAACGGTTGAATTATCTTACTATGGAATCGAGATATATCGGTATGTCTTTGTCTTCCAAAGTCCTTTTTTCCTTCAAGGTAAAGTACCCCTGCAACCACTCGCTAGCATTCATAAGAGACTCCTTCTTCATCCGCTCCTCAGACTCTCCGACGCCTTGAGATTCTGAATCGCTCATTTTCGATTTCACCCGTCTTTAAATAATTGCTGAATAATCAGGAATGGGAGCAAATTATCACTGACTCAACCAGCTTTTTTTAGTTGGATTTCGTTGAAAAACCTTCAGTTGTGGCTGCGGAGAAGAAATAATTTGGAGATCATGTGTACCTTCCTTTTTTTTTGGAGAATGAAGGTCCTTTTAATCCTGATGATTTTCGAGTTCTGCCGTGATTGAGTGACCAGTGATTTGTGATTAAAGATGTGAAATCAGTGTACATCGAAGAAATAGGAGCGAATCTACAACAAAAATAAAAAGGGAAGGCGAATTAATCTGTATCATATTTTCTATTTGGCCAATTTTTTTTGCGTGACTGCTTTCAAATTTTTTTTTCGGTGAAAGGCATTTTCTGATTTTCAATTTTATTTTTTGAATGAGCGTGATCTCATATTAAACTAAGGTATTAATTTTGGCTTTCAAGTGCGCGTCAATTTTGAGGTGAGGTGTCCCGGAAATTCTGCTTGTGTGTCGCGAGATTGTTCGATTCTATCGGCGAATTTGTGTTTTAGGCTGTTGCTTGCCGATTTATTTGTGGGATGCGTCCGGGGTCTGGAGATAATCATTTCAATTTTTTTTTCGTTTTTTCTCAGACTGAAATATGTGTTATTCAAGCACAAGTTTTTTTCTGGTGATTATTTGACGTGTGAAACGCGATCATTCTGGAACCTTCGGTTTCAGTTCGCGAGCGACGAGGAATGCTGAAGTTCTTGGGAAATCTCTGGTAAGTTTATCAGTATGAAGATAATGTGTCTCATCAATTTTGGCAGAATGGTTCGAATGTTTTGTCAGAAGATTGAAGCGAAGTTTTTTATTTGCTGGATTATCTCTTCAAAATCCTTCAAGTCTGAACCACTGAGGGATTAATAAGGCAACTTCAAACAATTCCTTGCTTATTGCCCGAAGATTTTTCAATTGCTGTGATTGTGCTCCTGACTATGGCAAAATCTTGTTGAATCACGAAAAACCTTCACGTTAAGCTCTTCAGACGCTAATATGGCTGAGAACGCTTTTAGAAATTTGAAAATTGCTTTTAGATTTTTGGAACTGTCGCTGAGAAGATTTTCTCATTATTAGAATTTCAGTATTTAATAAAGTTCAGACTAGAAAGACGCATGTGATGCTTATTTCCATGTCGTTTTGCAGAGTGCTTTCGGCAATTTTTCAGCATTTATCTGAATTTTAACCCAAAATTTGTTACAGTTTTCAGAAAATCATCAATTATTACAGTACTTGGGAAAAATTAAATCCATGGTCAAATATTACATTTCACGACGCAAGCGCGTGTCGAACATTTTCAATCATCAATTTCCCCCTCTTGAGCAATAGCAACTATTGTACATACTGTACAGTATTCTTGAAAGAATATAAAAATATTCCAAGACGCTAAATTTGGCGTCGGATTCGAATATTTCTGCAGACTGCGATGGGTGAAGCCTGGGCATTGCCGGATTTATGCAACAGACAAAGCTCTGCTCCTTGGGACCACCATGTACCCGCACTCGGGAACCCGGGTTCTTTTCGATACGACCCCGCAGTTGTTCCGAGACCCGAACCCCCGAAACCCTCTCGACCCTTGATGGACGACGAAAGTGATCCCACCTGCGCTGTTTATATCGCGAACAGCGATTCCAACAACATTTACCTTTTCGGGGAAGAGTCTGGGATCATGGGAGCTGGTGAAGACCTGTGCGAAGACTTTTCAGCGCCCTTGGAAACTTCCCTGAAGGAAGAAGATGCTTTAAATTACGTGGAGGAGGAAGAGAGTCGCCTCAACACGTCCACTGGCAGCGGGATTATGACCACTGTGCCGCCGTGTATGCTCAAGAATACAATTGCCACCGAAACGGGTACTATGAGACATATTCCCACCAGAAGCAGTTTGCGACATTCGAGAATGCTTGTGAATAGCTCGAAAATACATCCACCTGGTGAGCAGATTGATGATTTAATAACAGTGAGACCCCCCAGATGCAGACAAAATCGGTGCATCAAGGGTGTCCTTGAGTTGAATTGTCCCCAAGTCAAGTCTTGTTTTTCCATAGACTTACATTATATAATTTTTATTTGGTGTTTTGTGGTTTGTGGAGGAAATATTCTCCAGAATTCCATGAAAAAAAAATTTTGCCACTTGAATTTGATTCAGTGAATCCAGTGATTAGAAAAAAAAGGACATTGGAAGGTTCAAGTTATTGTACTTCTGAACTTGAGAAAACATGAAAGAAACAATGCTGGAGATGGATTTAATTAACAAGTTTTTTTTGTTTTTGGAAGCAAAGCACCTGAGTCAAGATTCTCCATCCTGAATGAAAATCCCCCTAACAAACCCGTTGGTTTTCCTTGGCCCATTGTTTTACGTTTTGTAAAGTAATTCTTGAGGAGATGTTTCTGCAAAACAATACTGTATTTTATTCAAGCATTAGGTAGCCTCAACAATTAAACTCAGTTGTTCGCTCATCATTTCGCTGAGACCTGGAAGCTGTTCTAGTGCATGCACAATTTTTCTTCTGATTTTATTTTAAAGGAAGAAACACCAAGCGTAGAATATCGCAATGGATTGGCCAGTCAGGACCCATGAATGACCGACGAATAGGTGCAATTCTGTCCTGTCTGCAGCTCATTTTGGGTCTCTTGCAAATTGGTCTCGCAGTTTGGATTCTGCTTTTATGGTCTCCCATGCCAGCATCTCTTCATCAGCGCGAAATTCCCCACTGGAGTGGAGCGATTGTGAGTTTGTACTGTCAGCAAAATGGGGTTGCCCGTAGTTTCACAGAACATTGGGCAGGTGTCGCCTGAATCCCGAACAAGGCAGGAAAACGCTCATGCCTACCTAACCCTAATTAGAGCCCAATGGAATCTAAATTATCTGCCGAAAATGACCTGAAAGCTTACGGTGTTGTGTTGAGGTCGAGGAACGTCTGAAGAATGCGTTGAATCTTCGATTAATTTTTTGAACAATATTCGTAGTGATTTTTTTTTTTAAAGAGAAAAATGTTCTTCAAACTATTTTTGATTATTTTGGTAAAAGAATGAATATTTTTCAGAATGTTCGTCATATTTATGTAAAAGGAAAAAAATATATTTTTTAGACTGTTGCAGCGGGAATGTTGAATCTGGCAGTCGCGCTTTGTCGACCCAAGGACGACCTTTTTCCCTTCGAAGCAATTCGTGTGACTAAGGTAAGTTATATAACGTGTTGGCTCCATTAGAAAACCCCGCGGGTCCTAAAAATCTCGTGGGGTACGAAAATCCCATAACCTGTGAAGCCTCTTTTGGTAACTAAAGTAAGCGATAGTGTGTTGACAAATTCTGAATTTTTTTCATGTGTGACTGTACAGCAGCTTTGAAGTCAAATTTTATTCACAAGGTTTCTATGTTTGAATGGTCAAAATCATTGTAAGATGACATTTTATAAATTTATATGCTTCCAAGAATGCCGAAGCACAGAGTCATCCATATTTGTATCAGTGTTACAGCATTTGGCAATTGCCAAAAATAATTGTCAACTCCGGGGGGAGGGCGGACGAGATTTTCGGGCCTACGAATTTTCTCTCTGGCGGGATTTCTCCTGCACCCAGCGTGTTTATTCTGTGCCTCTGATTGAAGCGTTTCTTCTTTTCCTTCTTTTGCTTAGATCTTGTGTGTGATATTCAGCACTGGCTCTGTGATAGCTTGTCTTTGCTCCTCTGGTTTCTCCGGCATCCATTTGGTTCTGCAGCTCGACTTCAACTGCATAGAAATCGCCACCACTGATGCTGCTCCCCCCGTTGACAGCATTTCTTCAATTCTCGATTCCTCCCTTGACCACGAAGACGTTTCTCGCGATTACGACGAAATCCGAGTCACGTCATCATCATCTGTCAGACCGTCAGTGCTTCCGAGTGACAAACATTACGCTGCAATGTTGGCTTCTTTGAGTTCAAACGAAGATGAGGGGAGTGTGAATTGTGTGTGTCGTCGTGGCCAGAGACAGTTGAGTTACTTGGGACTAAGATGCGTACAAGTGCGGACAGTTTTACATTCTTTGCTTTTGGCCGCGTGTATTGTGAGTGCTGTGGCAGCACTGGCCTCGACGGCCTACTTGTGTCTCATGTGGGCCAGTAGCAGGGGCCAGAATCGCATGGATGCCATCCGTCCTAGCCAATATTTGGTGGCGCGTTATGAACCCGCGAGAAGCACTAATTTGTGATTTACAGTATGATTTCGAAATGGGTTTCATAACGCTCTTGGGCGATCAATGATATCGTTTTTCGACGAGCAGCTGAGGGATATTGATGGAACTTATTGTATCGAGACGAGAAAAAAGTAGGTGTCTTCGACACAAAAATGAATCATCAAATTTGTACCTGCATCACGAGATTTTTTTCTAGCACGTTGAATCAAAATGACCGACAGGAATGGATTATTCTGTTGAGGTTTCGGAAGTGCTTTCAAAGGTGGATTTATCAAAAAAATAAATATTGGGAAGGGAGTATTCTGGTTCATGCCATAGTCTGGATCAAAATACCTTTGCAAATACTTTAGCCGTCACGAATGTTGATACGCAAGGTAACTTAAAAACAGCCAAAAATTCAAAAGCTTGATAACCTTAGAACTTTTTAGGTACAACCTAAAAATCAGTGATCGGAATCCATCGCAGGCTGCTGTGATACTCCAGGATGAAAATTATGTGCGATTTATTTGTATGGATGCTAGATCGGCATTCCTAGAAATTGTTAAAACGTGTTTGGCCCGATATTGGTCAGGAAAGAAGAAAAAAAAATTTTGTGTGTCGGTAACCATGTATTCCATGCTTCGTTTGCATTCGTTCAATTGTGATTTAAAGCGTCAGCCGTGTAAACAACTTATTTCGGCAGGAAAGCTGTGGAATTCTCTTGGACTTCCGCGCAATTACTTGATGAGCGCCAAGCGTTGTTGGCAAGGTTTCTTCGAATTGTGTTGTGATACGAATTCAGCCGCAATTGCAATGAAGCATGTTTCTAAGTTCAGAAATCAATTTTGCATGTGTGTACTTGTATGTTCGTTGATTCTCATTGGCATCATATATTTCTCCCCAGGGAAATGCGTGGTGTTACATTCGAATTGTGCGAAAATTTTGCGCGGTAGTGCGGAAAACCTTATTTACGCGAATATAAGCACCNCGGTTTTTAAGTTTTCGAACTATTGGAATCTTGAAAAATCCATGTTGGATAAAATCAGTGATCGGAATCCATCGCAGGCTGCTGTGATACTCCAGGATGAAAATTATGTGCGATTTATTTGTATGGATGCTAGATCGGCATTCCTAGAAATTGTTAAAACGTGTTTGGCCCGATATTGGTCAGGAAAGAAGAAAAAAAAATTTTGTGTGTCGGTAACCATGTATTCCATGCTTCGTTTGCATTCGTTCAATTGTGATTTAAAGCGTCAGCCGTGTAAACAACTTATTTCGGCAGGAAAGCTGTGGAATTCTCTTGGACTTCCGCGCAATTACTTGATGAGCGCCAAGCGTTGTTGGCAAGGTTTCTTCGAATTGTGTTGTGATACGAATTCAGCCGCAATTGCAATGAAGCATGTTTCTAAGTTCAGAAATCAATTTTGCATGTGTGTACTTGTATGTTCGTTGATTCTCATTGGCATCATATATTTCTCCCCAGGGAAATGCGTGGTGTTACATTCGAATTGTGCGAAAATTTTGCGCGGTAGTGCGGAAAACCTTATTTACGCGAATATAAGCACCCACTTACTTTTCGGTGACCAACTTCGTAGGAAATTGAAAGTTTTCACTAAAGTTAGGTTTTTCCCTAGGAAAGGAAAGATGGTGTCACACAACCCTTGCTCTTCCCCTTGAATCAATCACTCATGGATCTTGGAAGTTCTAAAAGTTGATCATTTGTTTGCTTTTTTTCAGTTGCATTCCAAAATAACTGAAGAAAGCAAAGTGATCCATCATTTTCTGGGCTGCGAAGAATATTTTTTATATAGACAAGTTGCTTGAATATGCAAAAATAAGTTCGCATAGTTTTTTAGCTGTTAAAATGGAGGTAAAAATAAATGCTCATATTCGTGTGAATAAGGTCGTTCAATTTGTGTTGATTGTTGCGACTGCTGTATATAATAATATTCGTGTATTTCCAACCACAAAAAAAAAGATCTCAGGGAACGGGGCTGCACAAATTTCTTAGGAAGTGAAGATGCAGTGGATGAGTTGTATCGTCTGTCTGTTCGGCATTGTGTTAATGTCCAGCGGGGTGGCGATACCGAAGGAACGAATCGTCGAGAGAGTGCGTGCATCAAATCTTCTATGAGCTAAATTTTTTTTAGTTTATTTCATCTCATGTTTCCGTATGTCCAGAAATTGAGCGATGAACTTCATTACCGTGGAGCCGAGCATAACCTTGATTATGATCACGAAGCTTTTCTTGGTGAAGAAGAGGCGAAAGAGTTCCAGGATTTGAGTCCGGAAGAAAGTCGAGAGAGGCTAGGAAAACTATTTGACAAGATTGACGAGAATTCCGATGGGGTTATTGACAAGGCTGAGCTTCAGAAGTGGATAAAACACACGCAGCACAGGTTTGAATCTTTACAGTATCCGTATTCCGCCCAAGTAATTATCATTTAGTTGTGGGTTTGAAATAAGTTGACAGCTTATTTCTTTCGTTTTGCGCAAAATTGACAGTTCTAAGATCTTATTTCTTAATGTCCAAAAATTTAAAGGTGTTGATACAGTAGCTTCTTTCGTTTATTCTGTACAAAATTGAAATGTGTTGATCGCTTGTTTCTTCGCTTTCCCCTAAATTGATGATTGTTCAGAGCTTCTCTCGTTTATTTTGCACAAAATTAAAGTGTTGTTTTTAGCTGATTTCTTTGTTTTTCGCAAAATTTATAGTTGTTCAGAGCGTATTTCTTCGTTCTTCATAAAATGAAAAGTTGTTTCTAGATCATTTATTTTCTCTGCGGAAAATAAGTACTGTATTCCCAAAAATTATCCATTTCGCGCAAAATTTGTTTGAAATCTTCGTACAACGCTTCTCAGTCCGTGGTACTCGTACCACAGGTTGTTAGTGGTGTACTTTAAAAATAATACTCAATATTCATAACTGAATTACTGCACCAAGAATTAATTAAGGGTGTTGGAAAAAGTATATCCATGTTCGAAATTCCGCCTAAACCCAGCGAAAGGATGGATTGGCTGAACGATTCGCCGAAGAAGTGAAAATCAAGCATCTTGAATTTAATAAACTATATTCGTGAATTGCGGTGCTTACTTTTTAAGTTGAACGCAAGTTTTAAGTAGAGTGGGAGCCAGAAAAGGCATCTGCGCCAGTGGTACACGAACACTGGCATATCCGGAAAGCTGCACAATGAACGAAAAATTGATGAGTCCTAATTCGAATTATGAAAATTTTCTGTGTAATTATGAGTGAATTTAACTTACTTGAAAAGTTGGGAGGTCTTTCTCTCTATCTTGTGAGTAAAAAGAGGAAAATTTCGAATTCCAGATACATTGACGAAGATGTGAATCGACAATGGAAATCTCATAGCACAGACGGCAGCGAACTCATTCCCTGGGAACAGTACAAAAAAGTGTCTTATGGCTTTATAGATGGTAAGGAATAATTTTCAGTCCGTAAATGAAAGTCAACATTGGTTCCTCTTCAATCAAGGCATGTCGGAAGATGAACTCAAGGGAAGTGATGGAGAAACATACGCTGAGATGATGCGGAAAGACAAACGCCGCTGGGACAAGGCGGATAAAGATGGGGACGGAAGCCTTTCAAAGGAAGAATTCGGGGTTTTTTTGCACCCCGAGGAATCTCCGGATTTGCAGGATATTGTTGTTGCCGAAACTATGGAAGACATCGACAAGAATAAGGATGGAAAGGTTTATTTTTTTAATAACTTCTATCTCGCAGTTTTATTATTATTTTTAATTTCTCCTTGTAACGCCTGGTATTTTAAATTTTTCTTGCCATTGAGTGCGCATATTTGTCTCCTAAGTATTTCTGAACTCTGTCGGAGCTAATTTACTTTGAATTATTTTACAGTATATGAGATTAGTTCAGTTGAGGTGGTATTATTTTAGCTCAAGTTATTTTAAATTTGGTCAGGTTATTTTCCTGAAGTTTGTGGTTCAGTCGTCCCATACCTTCAAGTTCAAAATATCGAATGTACAGTACTGTAAATACAGAATTCGATATTCGTAGGAGCTAATTAATTTTTGGTTCTGTGGCATCCACTTGATCTTCATTGGTGTCGAATTGTCCTGAGAACTTGATTTTTGTCAAATCTTGGTTTCCTCATGACCTGCCAAAAATAGTGCGATGATGACAAAGATGACGAATCGGAAATGGCAGTGTGACACACGAAGTTTCCCCGTTCTGGGGTATATTTTGTGGACACCTGGCGTTATTGTCGACGATTGAGGCATTTGTCTGAGCACGTGAAGTAGTAGAATTTGAAATTTTCTTGATATTTTCACAGCTTCCGTGTGCAATACTAGGTCGAGAATAACATTCTATTTTTCAGTCTTTCAACAGTATTAACAAAGGTTTATCCCGCAGAAAAAGTATCCTTATTTTGAGTTCATGTTCGCATTAATTTTCAGCGATTGAATTTACAGGATTCAGTCAGGTTTTTGTTTTCGCTTCCCTTCTAAGCTCAACGACGCCTGATGTTACTAAGCTTCTTTATAACAAATTTGAAAAATGTGGGCGCAACATGTGTAGGAGATGGAAAATATAATAATTGACGGGCTCTTGGTGCAGTACCCTTAAAAACAAAAAATCCACAAAAGCAGAAATTATTGAAACTTCAAATTTTCCGAAAAATTTTCATAGTGAATCTAACGATTTGGACAATAACTTGAATACCGATTTTTTTTTTTTTCAAATGTTTGTATCTATTCATGCGATGTAACATGCGGCACAGATTTGAAAGATTCCTTTTGTCTATCGAAATACGTACTTTCATCGCATGCTTCGAGGGGTGAAATGTCGCTGTATTCCAACAGTATTTATCTAAATTTTGTTGCCAATTTTACTACTGTATTTATAGATCACCTTGGAAGAATATATTGGAGATTTGTTCCACGGTGAACCGGGAGAAACTGAGCCTGACTGGGTGACTCAGGAACGTGAACAGTTCAAAGAATTCCGAGACAAAAACGGAGATGGATATCTCGACGAGGATGTATGTTCGTTGATTCTCATTGGCATCATATATTTCTCCCCAGGGAAATGCGTGGTGTTACATTCGAATTGTGCGAAAATTTTGCGCGGTAGTGCGGAAAACCTTATTTACGCGAATATAAGCACCAACTTACTTTTCGGTGTACTGACTTCGTAGGAAATCGAAAATTTTCACTAAATTTAGGTTTTTTCCTAGGAAAGGAAAGATGGTGTCACACAACCCCTCCTCTTCCCCTTGAATCAATCACTCATGGATCTTGAAGTTCTAAAAGTTGATCATTTGTTGGTTTTTTCTGTTGCATTCCAAACGAACTGAAGAAAACAAGTGATCCATCATTTTCTGGGCTGCGAGGAATATTTTTTATGTAGACAAGTTGCTTGAATATGCAAAAATAAGTTCGCATAGTTTTTGAGCTGCTAAAATGGAGGTGAAGATAAATGCTCATATTCGTGTGAATAAGGCCGTTCAATTTGTGTCGATTGTTGCGACTATATAATAATATTCGTATACTGTATTTCCAACCCCAAAAAAGATCTCAGGGAACGGGGCTGCACAAATTTCTTAGGAAGTGAAGATGCAGTGGATGAGTTGTATCGTCTGTCTGTTCGGCATTGTGTTAATGTCCAGCGGGGTGGCGATACCGAAGGAACGAATCGTCGAGAGAGTGCGTGCATCGAATATTCTATGAACTAAATTTTTTTTCAGTTTATTTCATCTCATGTCTCCGTATCTCCAGAAATTGAGCGATGAACTTCATTACCGTGGAGCCGAGCATAACCTTGATTATGATCACGAAGCTTTTCTTGGTGAAGAAGAGGCGAAAGAGTTCCAGGATTTGAGTCCGGAAGAAAGTCGAGCGAGGCTAGGCAAACTATTTGACAAGATTGACGAGAATTCCGATGGGGTTATTGACAAGGCTGAGCTTCAGAAGTGGATAAAACACACGCAGCACAGGTTTGAATCTTTAGAGTATCCGTATTCCGCCCAAGTAATCATTATCATTTAGTTGTGGGTTTGAAATAAGTTGACAGCTTATTTCTTTTGTTTTGCGCAAAATTGACATTCTTTAGATCTTATTTCTTTATGCCCAAAATCTAAAGGTGTTGATACGGTAGCTTCTTTCGTTTATTCTGTATAAAATTGGAACGTGTTGATCGCTTGTTTCTTCGCTCTCTGCAAAATTGACAAAAGAGCTCCTCTTGTTTTGCAGAAAATTCAAGTCTTGTTTTTTAGTTTATTTCTTTGTTTTTCGCAAAATTTATAATTGTTCAAAGCTTATTTCTTTTTCATAAAATAAAAAGTTGTTTCTAGATTATTATTTTTTTCTGCGGAAAATAAGTATTCCCGAAAATTATCCATTTCGCGCAGAATTTGTTTGAGGTCTTCGTACAACGCTTCTCAGTCCGTGGTACTCGTACCACAGGTTGTTAGTGGTGTACTGTACTTGAAAAATATTACCCAATATTCATAACTGAATTACTGCACCAAGAAGTAATTAAGGGTGTTGGAAAAAGTATATCCATGTTCGAAATTCCGCCTAAACCCAGCGAAAGGGTGGATTGGCTGAACGATTCGCCGAAGAAAATAAAATCAAGCATCTTGAATTTAATAAACTATATTTGTGAATTGCGGTGCTTACTTTTTAAGTTGAACGCAAGTTTTAAGTAGAGCGGGAGCCAGAAAAGGCATCTGCGCCAGTGGTACACGAACACTGGCATATCCGGAAAGCTGCACAATGAACGAAAAATTGATGAGTCCTACTTCGAATTATGGAAATTTTCTGTGTAATTATGAGTGAATTTAACTTACTTGGAAAGTTGGGAGGTCTTTCTCTCTATCTTGTGAGTAAAAAGAGGAAAATTTCGAATTCCAGATACATTGACGAAGATGTGAATCGACAATGGAAATCTCATAGCACAGACGGCAGCGAACTCATTCCCTGGGAACAGTACAAAAAAGTGTCTTATGGCTTTATAGATGGTGAGGAATAATTTTCAGTCCATAAATGAAAGTCGACAATGGTTTCGCTTCAATCAAGGCATGTCGGAAGATGAACTCAAGGGAAGTGATGGAGAAACGTACGCTGAGATGATGCGGAAAGACAAACGCCGCTGGGACAAGGCGGATAAAGATGGGGACGGAAGTCTTTCAAAGGAAGAATTCGGGGTTTTTTTGCACCCCGAGGAATCTCCGGATTTGCAGGATATTGTTGTTGCCGAAACTATGGAAGACATCGACAAGAATAAGGATGGAAAGGTTTATTATTATTTTGAATAACTTCTATTACGCAATATTATCATTATTTTTAATATCTCCTTTTAACGCCTGGTATTTAAAAATTTTCTTCACATTGAGTGCGCATATTTGTCTCTTGAATGTTTCTGCTGTTGGAGCTAATTTACTTTGAATTATTGTACAGTATATGAGATTACTTCAGTTGAAGTGGTATTATTTTAGCTCAAGCTATTTTAAATTTGGTCAGATGATTTTCCTGAAGTTTGTGGTTCAGTCGTCCCATACCTTCAAGTGCAAAATATCGAAAGTACTGTATATACAGTATTCGATATTCGTGGGAGCTAATTAATTTTTGGTTCTGTGGTATTCACTTGATCTTCATTGGTGTCGAATTGTCCTGAGAACATGATTTTTGTCAAATCTTAGTTTCCTCTAGACCTGCCAAAAATAGTGCGATGATGACAAAGATGACGAATCGGAAATGGCAGTGTGACACACGAAGTTTCCCCGTTCTGGGGTATATTTTGTGGACACCTGGCGTTATTGTCGACGATTGAGGCATTTGTCTGAGCACGTTAAGTACTGCAGTAAAAAGTGAAATTTCCTTGATAATTTCACAGCTTCCGTGTACAGTGGTAGGTCGAGAATAACATGCTATTTTTCATTATCACGAAAAAGGTGTGAAATAATATGATCTAGTTTAAATTCGTGAGTCTTTCACCAGTATTAACGGTTTTCTTCACGTTAATTTCGCAGAAAATTTGTTCGTAATTTTAAGGTCATGTTCGATTTCATTTTCAGCGAATGTTTCTACAGGATTCAGTCAGGTTTTTGTTTTCGCTTCCCCTCTAAACTCAAAGACGCCTGAAGTAACTTCGATTTTATCCACAAATTTGATAAAAAGTGGGCGCAACCTAGGAGACGGAAAATGAAATTATTGATAGACTCTTGGTGCAGTACCATTAAAAACAAGAAATCCAGTGAATATGACGACTTGGATAACGATTTTTTCTCAGATTTCTATATCTATGCATGCGATTTAACATTTTATATCTATTCATGCGATTCAACATATGGCACAGATTTGAAAGATTCCTTTTGTCTGACGGAATGCATAATTTCATCGCATGCTTCGAGGGGTGAAATGTCGCTGTATTCCAACAATATTTATCTAAAATTTGTTGCGAATTTCACTACTGTATTTATAGATCACTAACCTTCTTATATAACCTCTAAACAAGGTGCCACTTGGCCCTCTTTGACTCGGACTGACCCACTGAGTCCTTGCACTTGTCAAGTTTCTTAAGGCTCTGTTTTTGCCTCTACCTATAGAGCTGCTCCCAGAAGTAAAAGCTTGGATCATGCCCCCGGATTACGACCATTCGGAGGCTGAAGCGACTCATCTCATCTACGAGGCTGACACGGATTCCGACGGAAAGTTAACGAGGACTGAGGTCTTGGATAACTTCGATTTGTTCGTCGGTTCTCAGGCAACTGATTTCGGAGAATATCTGTCTAGACATGACGAATTCTAGACGAGGAAAAAAAAAATGTTCGAGGATGGCCAAAAAATATGGATTAACCCGGAAATCCGTTGTTATAATTTTCATTAAACAGCAGCTGATATCGCATTGTTTCTTACTCGCCGGAAGAGTCTGTTGAGGAAATTGATATGATATTTCGAGCTTCCCTTGGGTTGGAATGTTTGCTTACGTCAGTGGCTAAGCGTGAATCTGTGGATTGTCTGACGCGTCCGTCGTGCAAAATGTGTTCCTCGGCGTTCTTCGTTCGCTCGTGATTATGCAAACGAGGTTTTTTCCATCCTTAACATTGATATCAACGTGTTTTCCGAAAACGAAAAAAAAATTTCCGAACGCGTCACCTGTGAGGAGTTTTTCGGTTGCGCTCGCGAGATTCAGTGAAATTTTCGAGGCTTCATCGATGATCATTGTTGATGGGAGAGTTTTCATTGCGCCAGTATTTATTTTTGGTTTTTTTGCTGTTGATGACGTTGACATATATTTTAACTGCTTTGAAATTTGGGGTGAAAATCAGCAGAATTTATTGAGGGGAATGCATTGACTTTTTGTTCGCGAACAATTCAACTTTATTTGTCTTATTTATTTTATGATGAACCTGACAAATCCTTTTCTGCTTCAGGGAAGTGAAAAACGTCGAAAATGTCGCTCTGTTGTAGAAGTCCTCTTGTAGCAGCGTAGGAAACCGGCGAAAAAAACCAAGATCCGGAAGACTAAAATTCGACCACGGGAAGAAGTTAACCCCGGCGTGAACGCGTTGCAAGAATATTCACGGAAAATTAAGTGCATTGAGTGATCGTGTAAATACTGTGAGTGATCTTTCGCAATAAATATCGGGATGTCTTGTGTTCGACTCGAGGAACTTTTAAACTTATTGAAAAAATAAACCAAAATGCGGAAAATGAACGAGCCGGCAAAGTTGCTGTCTCGCAAAATCGTTGACGATAGACCAGTTCTGATGTGCAAGTGAGCTCTGTCCTGATGGAGTACCACGATTTCCAATGTGTCCTTGAACTACCGTGTTCCAATTTAGCAGTGATAAATTTCCGGTAATCATACGGGATGTTGAAAAATTCGCGAAAAATTGAATATTCAATGTGTTGTTGTCAGAGATTCTAGTGTACATCTTCATCGAGAATTATTTTGTGTCGTCGGTTCCCTTGTGCTTTGCAGTTCGTTTCATCGAGATGTATGGTTCTTTCTTACGAAAAATTGAATATTCACTGTGTTGTTGTCAGAGATTCTAGTGTACATCTTCATCGAGAATTATTTTGTGTCGTCGGTTCCCTTGTGCTTTGCAGTTCGTTTCATCGAGATGTATGGTTCTTTCTTATATTGAATATCGCATGGCATGTTCAAAGTGCCAAGTTTCCTCTCCTTGATCTCGCGGGCGACTAGAACCGGGGCGTGCCGAGGCGGCGCGTTGATTTTAGTGTGAGTTGTGTTGCGAATTTCTTTTTTCGTTTTTGCGGAATGAGTAACGGATTTCTTGCGAAATATCCATTCACGAAGTATAACTTCCTTCGAAAATGTCAAAATAGTGAAAATACTGTACTAGAAGTCAAGTTTAAATCGTGAGCAATCTATACCGAGGTTTTAATCTAGCGCATAAAATTTGTACGTTTATTCAATTCTCAGCAACTTGGGATACTTGAGAAGATTTGGGATTTCTTTTGATTTCGTTACCCAGTGGGAATTTATTTTATTTTTTTTTTCAAGTATGTAAATTGTGTCAACATTTCTGAGCGGCCAGAAAATGAGTACTTTACTACGGGTGGACTCTCTCTACAACGAAACGCAAGGGACCGGAAGAAAATTCGTTGTAGAAAGAATTTCGATATGGAAAATCCCTATGACATGGGTGAAGAACCTTAAAGGGCCAACGAAAAATTTGTTACGCAGAGAAAATCGCGGTAGATGAGATCATCGTAGAGAGAGTCCACCTGTATTGCAGAAGGCATCATTCGTCAGCCCAGGAGTTCGAAATTTTTTTTCCAGGGCAAATATGCAGCGTTGAGTTTCAAGATTTGGCGATTTAAAAGACTCTTGTGTCCGGGAAAATTTCCAGAATTATGCTCTTTGCATGAGTAACCACAAGTGACGTCGTAAAAATATGATTCAAAGGCAATTGCATTTTTACTTGACGTTGGATTCACACCTCGAGCTCTCGCAGTTTTTTTTTTTTTTAATTTGCTGCAGAGTTGATTGATCGCAAGGAAATAGTATTTTTGTGGAAGAATCGTCCTTTTTTTGTTCTTCATGTTCGGGTAATGTGCCGTAATGGTTTGTTTGATGCGAAATTAATTATTTCTCAAGCCCAGGTTGCATGGCTGCGGGGCCGGGTACGCCGTGCTGAAGGGTTGCGATCGGAACGCAAGGCGAAGCATGAATGAAGCCGCTGGGATCGGAGCGGGAGCGTGTGATGTTGGGTCTGACTGTTGGGTGCCGAACCGGGCCCATTTGAATTGCTTGCGTGGGTACGGCGTTGCTCACAACGCGGCTGTGAAGGTGAGTGTGCCACTGTTCTTTTGTTGTGCAGTACTGTACATCGGAACGAACGAGGGGCTCGGCTCAACGTTGTGAATCACAAATTGGACCTCCCTTCGTTCAATTTTGTTTTTTAGTCCCTTTCTGAATTTCCTTGAGAACATTAGGATCCAAACCTCAGTAACTCTGAGACTTTTCCCGAGCAATTTGTTACACTTTTTTGTGCATTTATTGTAATCACTCATAATCTTTGCCGAAATTTTGCGCTAAACCTGAAACTTGTGCCTTTTGGAGTTTGTTTTTTTCATTTTTATATCCACGTGAATGATCTCGAACATGGAAGCTTTTTGATTTTAGTTTCTTCATTCACTGAGTCCACAAACTAAAACTGCGATGATGACAAAGATGACGAATCGGAAATGACAGTGTGAAACACGGAGTTTCCCCGTTCTGGGGTTAATTTTCGTGGACACCTGACGTTTGTTGTCGACGATTGAGGCATTTGTCTGAGCACGTGGGTTATGGTAAACGGTTCTTGATTATCGTGGCTTCAGTGCTACCTTATTAATTCGAGTATGAGACTCCTTCATTGGCAACAATCGATGGTAGAAATGAACTTTCTCGTATTTTAGAAGTTTTACGTTGAATGTCATCTTTGATTTACATGTTCCGTAAAGGGATCGCGTTTGATGGGAGTCAACGTTCGGAAAAGATGTATATTTTAATATTTAAATCAAACCGAGCCGCAATACGAATTTTACGTTGAATTATGACGGTAAAAGGCTGAATACCCTCCACTAGAAACGAAATCAGGAAAGAACCAGAATTTATGAAACACTGATGCAAGTCATCGTGGAATTTCTCTTTGAAATCCTCTTCGGAATGTTTTATTCATGTGTAGGATGACGGGGAAGATTATTGTGCATAAAATGCATATACAGTAATGAAGATTAGATGGGGTAGAGTTGGCCTCTAATTTTCTTTTAACAAACAATTGATTCGGGGGAAAAATTGAAATAAACCGCGAATTTTTCACAAAAGATTATTCCCATTGCACAGCATTGTAATGGTGTGTTGTAGAAGTGAAGGTGTCGAGTAAATTTTATCGAATACTGTACAGTATTACAAAATGTGCGTTGATGAGGGTTTTTGTGTCATTTTTTTTTTGCTAGTCTAATCATTAGGGCATGTACTGTATCTCTGTTCGACATTTGTTGCCTTGAGTCGTTTTTTTTTTTTTGGAATGTACCTGGAAACAACTGAACTCTACGAAATCCCTGTGTTTATTTTTGGCAAGACGGCCGAAAAGTGTTCATTGCGGCTTTTAGGAATGCGTTGATTTTTGCGTATTCTGTTTGGGAAGAGGTCTGCCGATAAATAATACAGTACAATATAATTTATGAACTCTGCAAACTCGTACCTGCATCTTGTGAAAGTATTTTCCAGTGTTTTTTGGATGTCATTATTTCCCTAGCACTGTATTGAATTTGAGCAATCCTGTCTTATTAATTCCATAAAAGACATGAATTCCGAGGCGCCTTACATACGAAAGGTTGTAAAATACTGGAATTTCTGCGTTTAGGCTGTTGATTTAAAGGGGAAGTATTTAGTGAATTCTTTTTGGCGAAAATGAACCGCTTTGTTAACCGCATTCCACCATAATTTTGATTCAATCCAGTAATTTTTGAGAATTAATACTGTAGGTTTTCCGAAAGAATTGGATTGTACGCAGGCTTCTGTTACGATGTTTCACTCGAACGGAAGCTTTGTAAAATCTTCAGGCCAGATTCGTTCCTCCTAAAATCATGTGATTGATACGAAATTTTACAGAAATAGTAGAAAAAGGCAATCTATCGAATTCATTGCAGTATTACAGAAACTGTACAAGTACAGTGAGACCCCGATATGCGGACACCCCAACGTTCGTACAATTCGACTTAGAGACACTTGAAACCCAAAAAAATCAGGCCCGACATCCGATCATTGGCTCAAGTTAAGGACACATTTCTGAAATTTTCCCAACAAAAAGAATGATATCCGTTGAGCAGATCAAGCTGCAGTATGTTTATTCACAAAAATTTCAAATATTTCATGATAAATTTACTCTGATCCATAATCAAAAGCAAGCTGATTTTGTGCTTATTTTTTCAGAGTTTTTATCCATCATCTGTGCATATTCTAGCAAGACTTATTCTTTTTCTTTGCTTTTTGATACCAAAAGATCAGATTCTGTGTGGTTTTGTTCTGCACTGTTGTATTCTACTACTTGAAGTTGAGGGAAACAATTTTTATTAAATTGTTGAGGATTTATTAAAAAAAAAAAGGAGAACCAATTACATTAGAATTGAAGTCTAAGGGAAAATGAGACTCAACTTGAGGAAATTCTGACATCAGGACACTCTTGATGCACCAATCACGTCCGCATCTCGGGGTCTCAATATTCAATTTTGAATTTCTCTGAAATTCGGGGATTTTTTGAAACTTCATATGTTCTGTTCATTCAATAATGTACACTGTAAATCTGAAATAGCCGCCCAATTGCGTAAACTTAAATTCAGCAACACTCATTTTATATTTTATCTGAGGAACTGTGCGCGTGTGTTTGTGTGTGTGTTGATTTCCGCGATTAAATAAATGTAATAACGTTCACTGTCTTTGAATATTTCCTTGTGTATAGGCTCTATACTATACCGGAAACGATTGCCCAGAATTGGCTTTAGCTTGGGTGATAGAGAACTCGGGATCGCCGGCGGAAGAGGAGGAACTGCCGCCGGAATTGCAGCGACACATCGTCGACGAGAGTGCCGCCATGGGCAACACGGACAGCCAGAATAAGCCCCGCGCTGCCGCCGTGGGAGACGAAGGCTACAAGATGGTGTTTGTCGTGAACACAGAGCTCGGCATGGGTGTGGGGAAGGTGGCTGCCCAAGTGGGCCATGCCGCAGTTGGGTTATTCAGCGACTTGATTGCCGAAAAATCTGTATACGATCAGAGCGTACGGGCTTGGGAAGAATATGGGTGTGTACCGAAGTTACTTGATACTGTATTCAGTAAATTTAGGTAATATTTTATTTTATACAAGGAGTGCCCGCATATTGAAAAACCCGGGCTACGAAAAACCCACGTAACGAAAATTTGAGTTCAGGAAAATCGTGACATGCGCAGGAAAAAAAATGTTCCCTTTAACAAACTTTTTACTTTTGAAATATGCTCGATTTTTTTATGTAAAATTTTGGAATTGAAACAATGAAAAATCGAGGCAAATGTCAGAAAACATATCTTTACCCCGTTTTACTGTATTTGAAAGTTGTGAAATTCAGAAAGCAAAGAACTTTCCTGGATTACTGAAATTGTATGGATCTAGGACAAATTGTGGCAAGACAATTGGAGACGGGGACAATTTGAGGCAGAAACTTTTTGAGACATTGGCAAATTGAGAAAAATACACTTTTTCAACTTGAGACAAAATGACTTGAGTGTGTTTCTCCCCATTACCTTATTTTTGAAAATTAACAAAATGTTCAAATATGAACACATTTTTTGAAAATGAAGGTGTGAAAATGAACAAAAATTGCACTATTTGGCGAAAAGTCCATGATCCTAGGGTATTCTTCCCTTTTGTCCACCATCATTGTCAAATGAGTTGTCCTCATCAAGGAAAGACTCAAATCTTCGAACCAACCTAAGCAGAACCCTCTCCTCAACAAGTTAGTTTTTGTCTCAATTTGCCCCTGTCTTGGATTTTCCCTGTCTCAAATTGCTCCTTTCTCAAATTTTCTGTCTCCAATTGTCCGTTTCCCGAAATTTATGCTGAAAAGTAGGAAAAAACAGTTATAAATTTGTATCATGGTCTTTTGGTAAGTGTCTGGAACAAATTAAAAAAAAATATATTGTCACCTTGGGGGGGGGGGGGGGGATTGTATTTTGCATAACGAAAATCCCGCATGACGAAACTCAGCCAGGATCGAATTTGTGTCTTTATGCGGAGCCTCATTGTACAGTATAAGGAATGTCGTATAAACTCGTTACTGCAAATCCTTTGGGAGCTGTAATAATCTTCATTATCACAGAAAAAAACGTCATAATATCCCCCCCCCCCCCCGTCAATAGGCATCTAACAGCAANAAAAAAAAACGTCATAATACCCCCCCCCCCCCCCCAAATGGATTTATGTTGTTTCCTGTATTGTAGGGATATCATAAATGAATTCGTTCTACACAATACCTCATTGTAACAAGATTATGCTTTATAAAGTTCAAAACAAAACAGAAAACTCTGGGAATGATTTGAAAAAATCGTCTTATACTATTTTGAGTTGGTTATCTTTGAAGGCAAAATATGAAATGTAACTATTCTGGAAAATATGATTAATTGTTGTTCAATCGGATTCACTCTTGTTCTTCGTGATTGTCATTTTGTTCTGAGAACAAATGTTTTTCTCTTCAAATTTTGGGTTATTCGTGACCTGCCAATAACATTGCGATGATGACAAAGATGACGAATCGGAAACGGCAGTATGACACACGAAGTTTCCCCGTTCTGGGGTATATTTTGTGGACATCTGGCGTCATTGTCGACGATTGAGGCATTTGTCTGAGCATTTACAAGTACGGTAGTAGGAAGGGAAATACAGTATTTTGATAATTTCGCGGCTAGTGTATTCCTTCAAAAAAATGTTTCCTAAGAAATCTACTTCAAATAATCAGTATGCGCTTCAAATTCCGAAGAGTCCGAAGATGTTTCATTTTTGGGACCATTAAGAAGCAGCCAAGCCATTGAACATAATGGATAAAGGAATATGAATGTTTTAAACGAAGTAATTGATGTGGAGGAAACATTACAAATCTGACTAGTAACTTGAGTCTAATCTTGTCTCGTAGATCAAGTCGAATTGAAAAAAAAACTTGAATAACTCTCATTGCAGTGCGAAGAAGATATGCTTGAAGGGTCAATCCACTCAGCATTTAACCGGTCTTCGGGCACACTGTGAAGAAGTGGGCCTGCCGTGTTACCTGGTTCGCGACGCAGGCCGAACCCAGATCCCGTCGGGTTCGCTCACCGTGCTCGCCGTATTTGGTCCTGAATCCCAAGTGAACCTCGTCACCGGTTCACTGCAGCTACTTTAAGAACACGAATAATAAAAAAAAACAATGTCGTGGACGAAGGCTTGAAAGAGAGGATCTTCCGAGGTCACTGAGGAAGAAATCGAGGTCGACTCGGTCGTGTTTCGCTCTTGGGATCATCGCTAGATGGAGGTATCAGGTCAATCGTGGTTGAGTCCTCTCGTTGACTGCGGATTGAAACGCCTAACTTATGGGCGGGAATTGATGAACGTAACCGATGCTAACCTTTTTTTTAAATTTTAAATTGCCTGTTTCTTTTGCTTCCGCGCTTCCCGATTTCATTGATAATCTTTTATGAATTCCGCTCTTGTTCTTTCGCGACGCGAGTCACAGTTGTTCCATCTTCTTGGTTCGTTCAGTCACTGCATTGTGATTCCTGTTCGCCTTCACGACGAATTAAAAACAATTGTTGGGGATTATCGCTCCGTTTTTGAAGTCATCGCGTACTTTTCTTCTCTTGTTTACGTTGTGATGCTTGCGATAAACCGAGAGTATTTTTTAAAGTTGCGAATGCATGATTATGAAATTTGTGTCGAATCCAAATGGGATACCTGAATTGGATGAAGGAGCTGAACTTTTTTGGTCAAATAAATTGCCATGATGACAAAGATGACGAATCGGACGCGGCAGTGTGACACGCGAAGTTTCCCCGTTCTGGGGTGAATTTCGTGGACACCTGTTGTTTGTTGTCGACGATTGAGGCATTTGTCTGAGCATTCTATTTCTCTGAAATCTCTCACCAGTCGAAACAAGTTTTTGCTGAAAGATCTCAAAAACTCTGAAAATGATCCGAAAAAGTCCTCTAGGCACCTTCGGAAAATATGAGGAAATAGTCTCAAATTTAGTTCAACGGGCATTTTCAGAATTGACCATAAACCCTCCAAGAATTGAACATGTTGGATGTAAAATAAGTTTTTTCTGAGCTTTTATTTTTCGAACTACTGTATTCTATAATTTCAAGAGAAAGCTCGATTTATAGCTTTAAATGTGCGAGAAGAAAATATTGAGGACCATTTTCTTCCAGGCTTGAACCGGATACAGAAAATTATTTTGGGGAGGAAAAATCGTGGCATGTTCTCCGGACAACCGCTTCCGTTTGGGCCCTGGGAAACGAAAAAGAGAAAAAACACTGGCCGTTTCCGGAATTTAACCTGCTCCTGGTGCATTGGAGATTTGTGAAACTTAATTCATTCTAGGGAAACTGATCAATGTCTTACGAAATTTCAGATGTCAGTTTGACTTTCACTCAGCCATTTCAATACTTTATCTGGTTATTTTATCTGTTCTCTCTCTTCAGATGTGTCAAATTGTTCATTTTAGGACGCATGCAGTTGGAATTAAAGCAGGGGAAAAGTATTGAATTTTCAGTTTCAACTTTGAATGTAACAAAACACATCAGACTTCAATTGTGAAATCGAAGTTTTGAATTATGAAATTTTTTTAAATTTTTGCTTCCATAAGAAAACCATTCTCTGCCACCATTCTGCAGTTGTACGAAAAAATCCCGCTGGGGTTTGTTAGGAAAAAGCCAAAGTTCACTCTTCCGTTATTCGGGCACCAAAAATTTACTTGAATGATGCCAATATTCTCCATTTTCTCATTACGCAAATTTCATATGAAATGATTTTGGTTCATTTGCACGTGAATCTACCGACTTTGTTTTCTTCATATAGGAAGCAGTGATCGTGACCATGAAGAAAAAGGTTCTTTTAATGGGTAAAAATGGGTCGGGGAAGACGAGTATGCGGTCGATTATTTTCGCGAATTATGTTGCACGTGATACTCGAAGACTCGGTGCTACAAGTAAGTGTCAATTAATAATTCTAATGAGATTTTTTGGCACACTAATTATTTTTTTTTTTTTTAGTTGACGTTGAGCACTCGCACGTGCGATTTTTGGGGAACCTGTTCCTGAACCTGTGGGACTGTGGCGGGTAAGTAAACTTGGGTTTTCTTCCAACATTATATCGACCTTTTCTGTTACCTGATGTACTTTGATTCGTTTTTTATTTCATTTATTACTTGAAAATATAATTTTTTTACGTGTTTTTTTTTCTTTGATCTTGAACGCCATGAGAAGTGCGTTTTTGATGAGAACTTTGCTATAACATCCTTTAATTCCTGGTATCAATTGTCGATTTAATTTGGCGCCCATCTCTAAAATTGAAATTATTGGGTTGGTGTCAAACTGCTGTGATGAGACTTGATGACGAGTCGGAAACGACAGCGTGAAACACGAAGTTTCCCCGTTCTGGGGTGAATTTTGTGGACACCTGGCGTTTGTTGTCGACGATTGAGGCATTTGTCTGAGCAGAATTTGTCCAAGCTTGAATCTTGTAGAAATTCTTCAAGTCGGTTAGAAATTGTGTGAATTTTATAGAATCGGACGAACTGTTTGAGAACCAATTTTTCCACTCTTCTTTCAGTCAAGAAGCATTCATGGAGAATTATTTCGCATCCCAGAGAGACAATATATTCAAGAACGTCGAAGTGCTCATCTACGTGTTCGACGTAGAATCCAGAGAATTGGAGAAAGACATGCATTATTACCAGTCGTGCCTCGAAGCAATTTTGCAAAATAGTCCCGAAGCGAAAGTTTTCTGCCTTATTCACAAGATGGATCTGATTCAAGAAGATCAACGAGATTCGGTGAGAGATTAGAGAAACGAAGACTGACAATTTGTAAAACGTCGTACTAATCGTGGCTTTCACCTTCAGTTGTTCGCCATGAGGGAGGATGAACTGAAGCGGTGTTCTTTGCCCCTCCAATGTCGCTGTTTCAGGACTTCCATCTGGGATGAAACTTTATACAAGGTTTTTGCGAAGTTTTTATTCATTTTTCGAAGCTGTGGCTGCTTGCCAAGTATTTGAATATATACGAGATTTCTCTGTGAAGTAATGTGAGCTTAAAAAAAGAAAAAAGGTTTCCTCAAGAAAAATGATACGCTTGCAGTTATGCATCTATTTAGTAATTTCTCATGTTGTTGAACTTGGTTTACTTAAACCTCCCTATTTTAAATTTTTATTGAGGCTCTGACTGGATTATCTCAAGAACAATATAATTTACACCTCCCTAAGTCAAAAACGTGTATTCCTGTAGGCCTGATATTCATATAAGTGAGGTCACTTAATTTCAAGAGTATTTCAGGCTAAAGGTAGTCTGTTGTCGGTTTTTGGGTATTTTAGTTGAAAGCTAGTTCATTCCTTTTTGCTTCAACTTGGCAGTTTAAGCTGGAGCACTGTACAGGGGACCCTGTGTAAGTTTGTGAACCCAATTCGGTTTTCCTTCAGGCTTCCATGACGACAAATTTAATCCGTTCCTTGAACCCCAAAAACAATTGAACATAAATAATCAGAATAGGTTGTTGTTGTGTCTCGTATTTGCCCAGAATGTGTTTACAGTGTTATTTGGAAGTAGCGCTGATGAAAATAGAGATAAAAAAAAAGCTTCACATCCAGGGAACCACGCCCTGAAGCTTCAGGTGAAGATGAAATTTATTTTTTAATGCTGTGCAAGTCAAGATCAAATGCACTTTTCTAATAATTGAACAACTCGAAAAAACCTAGCGCAGGAAAGCATATGAATAATATGTAGCTGAAACAAATTTTTGAACGCAAGATCACACATATTGAAGTGCCTGGCAGAAATCGTTTTTATATCTGTGCATAGCTGAGTCACTGTATTTGTACTTCAGACTGTAACATAAATTCCGGCCTCAAAATCAAATTTTGAATTCTCAAATTTAAGATATTCCCCGGACAAAGAGTTTGTTAACCAAGGGAATTTTTTGTGGAAACCAGGAGTTTGTTAATCAAGGGTTCGCTGTACTTGAAAAGGAGCACAATAATTATTTTTCGGTACTGAGCAGCCCTCTTGTCCATTCTGCATAACTTCTGAATGAATAACGTAGCCCAAAAATATACTTAATTCAAATTATTTTCTTCGCATTTATTTTTTAGGCCTGGTCCGCCATTGTCTATCAGCTTATTCCCAACGTTCGTCAACTAGAGATGAACGTGAAAGCCTTCGCGGACATAATCGAAGCAGATGAAGTGCTGTTGTTCGAAAAGGCGACTTTCCTCGTGATTTCGCATTGCGAACGGAAACCGCACAAGGACGTTCATCGGTTCGAGAAGGTCTCCAACATCATCAAGCAGTTTAAACTGAGTTGCTCGAAGCTTGCTGCACAGTTTCAGCGCATGGAAGTGCGGAATTCCAAGTTTGCAGCATTCATCGAGTATTTCACGTCGAACACTTTCATTATGGTCGTCATGTCCGATACTACAATACGTGAGTGGGATTAAGGATTACGGGATTATTGAGAAAGACGGCGGGTTTCTTTTTGTAATGGTTGAAAGGTGTCGCCTGAGTCATTGACTTGACCTACAATTTCCTTACAATATTCAAATAACCCTTTAACTACAAGCATCAAGGAACGGAAAGCGCATTTAGTTCGATTGCCTGCAAATTTTAAATCTCTTTGATGTCAAATTCGACTTGCAGTTTTTTTTAGCATTTTTTTTATGGCAGTAGGGTAAACTTCTTTCCTCTCGCAAATTTTCAAAGATGGATTTTCCGAAAGTGTCCATCGGAACCATTATATGACCTATGGAAGAAGGAAGCGATTGCAATTCTAAATCCATGGATTTAAACTCATAACTCCGGGGTACATCTTGAAATTCGGGTTTTCTTTGAATGCTTGAATAATTTGGTTTTCTTTGATAGCTTTCGAAAATCTGTCCAAAATGTTCTGCTCCTTCTTGCAAAATCGAGTACGCTCGGAAAGGAGGAACCCGGCGTACAGATAGATTGAGGTGTAGAAATTTTATTCTCATTTTTAAAATATTCTGGAAGGTACTTGCTCTTGAACTTGAACTGAGTGATGAGTAATGTTTCATCACATCCTCCTGTTTGTATGTCTAGCCACATACAGACACGTGCGAGGAACATTTACTCTTCCATTTTGTTCAGCAACTCTTATTTTCTCTAGTATTCATGTTGAGAAAGTTATTCGAAATAAGCCAACAACTTGAAAAAGGAAAGTTTAATCAACATGTTTCATCTCAAGGTTTCTGTTTATTTATTTTCTTTGTTCAGCTCCCGCTGCCACCTGGCTAAATATCAAGAATGCGAGAAGGTACTTCGAGAGCTTGGACCATGGCGATCAAAATTCAATCCTCTGAGGAGCTTGGGACTGTTTTCGGCTGGGGTTTACTACGTGCAACTTCCATTTGTTTCCTTCTGATGTGATTTATATAGCGAAAAGATTGAGGTTATCATGAATTGAATCAGCCATGAATATGTTTTCGGCGAATTCTCGATTATATTTTTTAAAAACTGGATCATGCGTGGTTTTTTTTTCTCGATTCAATGCAGTGAACGAAAATGTGACGTTGTGTATTCTGTTTCAGAGTAAAGAGTGACTGTGATCAAACAGTAAAAACGGATTCCTACGAAACCAAAGCACGGAACAGTAATTTTAAGAAACCTCAGCGTAAGATGAACTTGCGGTCAGATTGTGTTCGGTTGATCAGCTTGGATTCTTTTTTTTTTTTTTACGAATAGAAAAATCGTTAAAAACCTTGGTCATCTTCTTGTTTAGTTCCTGTCTGAATTTCCTTGAGAAAAGTATGATTTTTTATTTTTAGCCCCCAAGACTTTCTCCCTCAAACCTGTATGACTTGCATTTTGAGAGGCCTTTGACCCATTATTCTGGGGATCGAACGAATGAAGAAGTAATTTGATGGTTTTCAAATAGAAGCGAGGGAATAGTTCGGCAAATATACCCTTGCTTTGAAATGCAGCCTCCTGTCTCAACCCATTTATCCAGCATTTTGAGGCAGAGAATATCTCCGTTTTTACCTTCCTTTAATTTTACTTTATTTCAGCCAGAAAAAAACTTTATTTCCCTTTCTCAAACTCTTACTCAAGAAAACTCTGTGTGTCCTTGTGAGTTTGACTTGTACTTGGATGGGAACAATTCAGTACTCCGCATCAATAAAATTCATGAAAATACAGTACATTATAATTTCGTTGAAACAGGGCGTTTGGCACTTGAAAAGAGCTTCGTTGTAAAATAAATTTCGTATAAACAAAATCAAAATAACATTGTGGCCATTGGACAGGAACGGAAAATCAAACTCTTTAGAGGCATTAATTTGTTATGAAGAGATTCGTTGTAGCTATTTTCAAATTTCTATGTTCTTTTTATATCCGGTTTCTTTGTCCCAGATGTTGGTGCTCAGGTGCCAGAAGGATTCCCGAAAAGCCTTCTTTTTGCAGCGGGATGTGACTGTGATCGTAGGTCGAGGGTCCAGTGCTGATTTGGTAGTGAAAGCGTCTTATGTCAGTCGGGTGCACTGCGAACTTCGGGTAGATACTGGTGGAAATGTTCGCGTATTCGATGCAAAATCCGCTTCCGGAACGTTTGTCAACGGTCGTGCCGCCGTTGAGAAAGGGAAGGAAGTCGAGGTCAGTAACGGGGACTGGATTGCGTTCGGGAACCCGGATGACAAGTTTGTCCTCGAGAATCGCAAGTGCCGGTGAGAGTTTCCTTGAAGCTTCAATATTATGGTGTGTAGAAGATTTAATTCACCGAGTATTCGTTCACGTCTGGTATCTCAGAAACGGTTGATCAGATATTCATTCTTCGTGATCGATGAAGTTGCCAATTCAACAAAATTGTTTTTGAGAAATGTTCGTTTTTTTCCGTGTTCTGACGGAGGCTGAGAATGTTTCTCTCACTCCAAACTTATTGGATTTGCTATCGTCGTTGACTTGGATTTTTTAATTTTGAGCTACTTATCATGGTATAATTTTTTAGATTAATCATAAAGTTGGTCATGGTTTGCGATTTCTTAACTAATTTTTTTTCTGAAGATTCTTGATTTACAGCATAAAGATTTCTATGACAGCGATGAAATAATTTTCAGCATTTATTTGGTTATTTGTTCTCTTGAAATTTGTCGTGGTTCGCGGTTTCTTTTTAATTCTTGGAGTACAGTACAGTACAGTATTTTGTTCGTGAGATTTTTCATGGAAAAAGGTTGCTATGATGACAAAGATGACGAATCGGACGCGGCAGTGTGAAACACGAAATTTCCCCGTTCTGGGGTGAATTTTGTGGACACCTGTCGTTTGTTGTCGACGATTGAGGCATTTGTCTGAGCATACCTCATCACTGAAATATCCGTCCGACATATTCTCATGATATCGTGTCTCCCCGATATGTACACGCTTTGGGAATCAACGATGTCTTCGCCAATATGAACGTTGATGGGGTTTTCACGCTTCGAAATTACTGTATCATTCGAGAACGAAGCGTGTTTGCGGGATATAGTGCAAAACTGGAAATTGAATGTTGTATTAATCTTCAAGCACGAGTAAAAGTCATTCGTCCTTTAGATTCTATGGGGGGAACGTGGACTGCTTCAATATTTTTGAAGAAGTAAAAAGCCGTTCATTTTTATGTTATCGATTTACAATTGGAAAGTAATTTTAATTACAGTACTGTATTGTGCTTGAAAAGCACATTTGCGAGCTGCAGCATTGAGTTTTTCTGTGCGAATAACTGAGACCTGTCCGGGAAAAAGTGCTTCTGAATTTGGAAGAATTGGAAGTTATGCAAATGCTGTACCTGCTCGCTCATTCGAGTGGTGCAGATTTTGAGGTTATACAATTTACGAGGTCATTGTATTTTTGTTTTAAACCGGTTTTTCATTTCCAGGGTGATGGTGTGCAAATGTGACAAGGAGACCAAGGCGAGGATCAACCGGGTTCTCGAATGCCTTGGATGTGTGAGAACGCAGCAACAGTTCGATGCTCGAGAACCCCCAGATTACAGCGTTTTCCCAGAGAGTTCAATTTCAACGCGGTTTATTTGTGCCTTGGTCTACAATTCTCAAGTTGTAACTCCGGATTACTTTCTGGGTTTGGCTGGGATGAAGGCGGGCATGCTTCCCGACCCGGATGCATTCAGGCCCCCGCCTGAGGACAAACTGAAAGCTGCTGCGGTTCCCAGCGTTTTTGGCGTCGATTTGAAGAGGTCGAAGCTTTTCGCGGGCCGGCTATTTGTGTTCGGGTCGAGATTCACAATGGACAATGTTGGAATTGCTGTCGAAGGTGCTGGTGGAAAATCCGTGAGTTAAAATTTTGTTTTGATGCCGAGACAATTGCAGGAAAACCTCGTTACAACGAAGCGGTTTGAACGTGGGAACAGGCTAAGTTATCAAGATAATGAATCTTCTTGGATAGGAAGTTGCTTGCCACTTCAGTGGGTTCGCACTTTGTATTTTTCCACCCCGCTACAGCACTCCCTTGCATTGCATCGTACCACCTAAACTCACTCCCATCAAGTTATAGAGAGGCTCACCCAATTTCCCATTTTTCTGACTTGAAAAAACGAATACTTTTGCACTCAAGTCAAATTTATGTTAGGGTCCTCGCAAGTGCAATAATGTTTTCTAAATGTTCTTCATTGAAACTTCTGAAAAGCTTGAAGCTTCACGAAGTTGCGAACAGAAGCACAAAATATTTTTTTAATTGTACAAAAATGGGGGGGGGGGTGAGATATTACTTCTTGAATTTCAATTGATGTAATTTTGAACATTTTTTCATTCAAAGAAAATAACAATTTATAAAACTTCATCTAAACCCATAAGAAAGTTTGGAATTCAGCCAAGAGAGGAAAAGTTGAAATGAGCTAACTGAAAAATTTGTTTTCGCAATTTTCTTCCCATTTTTTTAACTTCCAAAATTTGTAAAAAAAAATTCCACATTAAACATTCAATGCTGTTGCATGTTCAATGAAGTTCTCAATATATTCTTTCTTTTAAAGAACTTCAAAATTAACAGTCACTAACAAGCATGTAAAAACTTGTTTCAAAACTGGGTAAAATTTTGAAAAAAGATTTTACTTTTTCAATTTTATTCAAAAAGTATTCTTGTTTCTGGGCATCCTCTCTTACACATATATAAAGCAAATGTATAGAGATGTGCGTTTTCTTGTATGGAGAAAATTTTTCCAGTCTAAAATTTGTCCAATGCCCAGGTGTGGTTGGGCACCCCAGCTTGTTCCCAATAAAGCTATTTGACTAACGATTGCGAGGCTTAATGGGTGAGGACCTGAAAAATTAATTCTTTCTTAGGAGACTCTACAGAGGGTGATTCAAATGTTTTTTATGCCCCTTTGAATGCAAATCTAAATTTGTGGGGTTATGGCTTATTGAGTTGGAATCCTTTGTCATCGGAATCCTTTGTCATCGTTGGATCGATGAAAAGGATCAGATCAAGCTTCTGATAATTCCTTCAGCACTTCCTTGGATTTCACCCCTGACTTGGTCAACTTCTTCTGTACCCATTGACTTTCTGTGTCCAATTTCCATGGAGCTTATTGTCTTGCTAATTCATAAAATTTGAAGCGGTGGCAAATAGTTCTATGATTGTTCAACTTTTCATTGCGTTGAGGTTTCCGCAAGGCTTTTTTTTTTTTTTTTTTATTCTAGATGTTCTTGGACGAAAATGTTTCTTCTTGTATTTGTTTTTAACATCTCACAAGGGTAAATAACTGAAGGGCCTCTTTCTGCGACATTTGTCGGAATTCCCGCAGACTTAATTAAAACTTTGTTTCGACGAATCCCTGAATTTTTGAATCTACTGTAATTGAATGCGCTGAGAAATTGATTTTTCCGATAATGGTTTGAATTAGATTTCTTTGGGGGCAATTTTGGATGCTATAATTCTGTAAGAGCTAATTAAGTTTTGTCTGTTGTTTTCAGTTTCTCCCTTGATCTTTGTTGAGGTGAATATACACTTGTTTTAATCATTTATTCTTCTTGAACTGTCAATAGAATTGCGATGATGACAAAGATGACGAATCGGAAACGGCAGTGTGACACACGAAGTTTCCCCGTTCTGGGGTATATTTTGTGGACACCTGTCGTTATTGTCGACGATTGAGGCATTTGTCTGAGCAATGCTGGTTAACAATGTACCGCACTTGTCTTCGGCGGTTCATCAAAAATGCCCGTTACAAAAGGATGCATCAAATTATATTTGGAAGCCCAATACATGATTACAATATTCCAATTTTTGAAATTATGATTGATTGGATGTTATGCAAAAAGTATCCATCAACTGAAATATTTTAGTTTTATTCAAGATTCTGAACTTTGATCTACAGTTTCTAAGGAAAAAGTGAAATAATATCCTCTCTACTTCCCAAAATGTGTTGACATTTCAATGATCCATTTTATATTTGTTTTTCTTGGTGGTTCTTCACAGTGCACCTATGATCAAGGAACCCATCGGCACTTTGATTCCAACACTGTTTACGTACTCCCTGTGGAAACTCCGGATGCCCCAATACCTTCTCACATTCACTGCAAACGCGGCATTGACGTTCGAGAGATCGCCTTAGCTATTATTTTCACCACCACTGAAGTCTTCACTAACCCAGACCTCGAATGCGACATCGAAAACTATCAAGATTACGTCATCGCTCTCAACCACCCAACGCAAATTCTCCCAGGATTCACTCAATCCGTCGATTCCGCTGCAAACACTGTCCCAAATCCACCGTCATCTTTGCGTCCTGTTTCTTTGGACGCGAATGATGATCTCTTCGCCCCGACGAGCAAGCGTCAAAGATCACTGGACGCTGATGATGATCTCTTCAGTGAGCGGAAAAGTCTTCGCAGTGCCGTATCTCTAGACGGAGACGAAGATCTTTTCGGGGATGATTCGAAAGACACTGAACAACCGAAACGTCGCAGAATCGAAGAGGCTGATGCGGAAGAAGGAGAAAAACGGGTTCAAGAAGTGCTTGTGAAGCGAAACGTGCCTCTGAAGTCATGCGCCGATGAATTCGTGAAGCCGGCTACCGAAGCCCTCCGGAAGCCGTTAGGAGACATCACAAAGCCGGCCGCCATATTGAAGCCGTTGAAGCGCAAGGATGCTTCTCGAGTCATCGAAGAGTCGCACGGCATGTTGAAGCCGTTGACACGTAAGCAAGAATTAGTCACGGAGAATAATCATTCCACTCAACTGACGGCGAAGAACTTGACGAAAGCGACTGAAATGAAATTCCAACCACCTGTCGAAGAATCAACTCCTTTACAACGAACTGAGGAGCATGAATCTGAAATGATTTCAGAGGAAACACCTTCTGTGAAGCAGGAGTCGTGTTTGAATGACACTTGGCTGAACAGAACGATGCTTCGCTTGACTCTCGATGACTCGAAGTTGAACTGTGTCGAAACCCGGGATTTAACTAGGGTTGAAACACCAGCTCAGGAAACGGTTTCTGTTCGTCTTGATTCGAACGCTTCTGTCTGCGATGACCGCAGATTCCGGAAACAGCTGCACTTCGTGGCCCATCCATCAGAGATTGTGTCCGGTGAAACCCTGACATCGTTCAACACTCAAAACTCTTTCCTCGCGCCAGACGAAGTTGACGAAGTGTCGGCTGTTTTCTCGCGAATGGATAGGATCGAAGAATCACGAGAGAATGTGTCCGAGAAAAATAGATTCGGTGGGAAGGCGAAAGGAACGAGGTTTGATGATGACGTTAGTGTGAAATCTAAATTCGGTAAACGAACTGCCTCTCGGGTAGAACCCGAAGTGTCCAGCCTGCGAAGTGTTACCCAAGGAAGCTCTGGGTCTTTTACCCGTTCTAGTTCGCGACCTGTCAAACGATCCCGGTTTGACTGATTTAAGTTGTTGGATTTTCCGATCCCTCATGTTACTCAATTTCCTCTT
>CAJPEX010002327.1:0-41314 GCA_905338405.1 Notodromas monacha
AATATGCCACATCCACATTTTTCTAGAGGTATAAATACCAATTTATTACATTATTGCACAAACTGTATACATTTGACATTCATTACTCACCTCAAAGGATCCAGTCCATTTTGGGTTGAAGTACTTCCTGTATGTTAGGAAGCACTCCGGTTTATTCTCAATGATGACTTTGTCTCCAACACATTAGCCTTCATTGAGTACCTGGTTCATTTCACTGCTGAAGACACTATCTGAGTCTTCATTGCACATGGAACCAGTTTGTCCTTCCTCGTCACTAGACATATTTATCTTGACATGCAATATATTTAATGTCAACTGTAAATAAGAATGTGGTATAATACACATGGTACGTATGACAATATTTCAACTTAATTACAGTGAGACCCCCACATGCGGACGCCTTGACCTGCGGACGATTCGACTTAGGGACACTTTACTTAAAATTTAAAATGACCCGACCTGTGGACACTGACTTGACCTGAGGACCCCAGCAATGCTCCAAATTTTATACATGAGTTGACAAAAAACACTGATTTAATAATTTTTTCATCAGTAGAATTTTTTCCTCAATTTTAAAAAGGAATTTTGATCACTTTTTTTGGAAAACACCAATTAAAAATTATATAATGCAAGTCTATGGGAAAACCAGACTTGACTTAGGGACATTTCGACTTATGGACGCTCTTGATACACCAATTACGTCCGCATCTTGGGGTCTCACTGTATATCAATGAATGCATAATACACCAGCTAGTAATTGAAGAAATTCATAAATACTGAAGGAATAATAATATATATACACCACAATCTCAACATATATGAGGATTGATGGAGTCAAACTTCCTGCTGCTGTGCTGAAGTTTTCTACACAATGACGATAACAGCTTCATTTACTCTTTCCAGCAGAAAAACATGTCAAAAACACGCAAAGGGTGGTGAAGCAATTTAGGCTTCAAAACACATGGGGCGGCGGGGGATCATTCCTTTGAAAGGCCGCTGTAAAACACACCCCTCACCCCTGTTTTTGTTAAATACAAGCAGAATGGGCACGCAGAATTGAGCTGGAAAACTCAGTATCCAAGCAAAACTATATACAGTATATATATATATATATATATATACTGTAACTTAATTGTCTATAAGGCTTGTGTTAAATGAGGAGATGGGGTTATGCCTTGATAAGGACGAGTGGAAGAAATGAAAAAATGTTAATCAATGTCCATTCCATATACATGCATGCATATGAAATATTTACACACAATCTCCTTCTTTGGCAACAGTAATTTTGTAAGAACAATGGACATTTCTGCACTTGAAGAAATACCACTTCAAATTATTCGATCCTCCGAAAAATAGATTTTCCCCACAATGTTTGTAGGTTACAATCAAAGCCCACACGTCATTAACATCTTCAACAAAGTACATTTTTCTGGTGTGGTCCTTGGCAGTATGCGTTGTTTCCTCTTGTAAAAATGTTTCTGCTGAAAGGTTGTTTTGCAGTTCCGCAGGTTATAACCTGATGGGAATTTTGAATGCATTTATCAAAATGGAAGGCTTTTTATTTATAAGTTTCAAATTATCAATATACCATACCTGCAGTATATGTCTGCACACTTCTGTGAATCTGCTTGCGCAAAGTTTCAAATCAGGTTCTCACATATAAATATATGCTGTGCTGTAAAGTGAAGAAAGGAAATGATAATACAATGAAAAAAATGCAAATTGCTATGAATATATGGCAAGATGAGTTTAAGATCAAGAGTACACAATATTGAAATATTATACTGTATGTACACTGATGTAAAAAACAATTATTGAGTCAAGGAATGAAAGTTTGCAAGCTCAACTATATGCAGATGATGTTCAGTATACAAACTGTCTTTTTCACAACATCTGCATATAACTATATAGCAACTTTTTGGTGGGAATTTTGCCCTCATTTACAGGGAAATTGGTTTACAGATGCCCATCAGTAACCCATCCGGTGTTTATTACTTAACAGGTGCTGTACAAGCAGTATACACTGTACCATTGAAGACATGTATATAAAGAAAAGATGATTAAATATATGATTAATATATTCACTAAAAATTGTAATGCTTACTGAAACCTTACTGATTCGTACTGATGGTGTACAGTGCACCATATGTATTACCTTATTGTGTTCAAATTAATTAGAAACCCAGGAAAACCTTTTCAAGTCCCCAGACGCATCCCGGACGGGTCCATTTCAACCTTGTTTGTATGCCTACCAGTCAGTGGCCAGTTTACCCCACTGCGGAATGTACCAGACCACAAAGCGTCCCTTTTGAACGCGTTCATATTTTCGGGTGTTGGACTCTTAATTAGACGCGTCCTTTCAGCGTCCTTTTTGGACCTGCCCCACATTTTTGCGCTAGGTTTTCCTGGGAAAGTAATAAAAAAATTTATAATTACAGTATTAAATTTAATTGTAATGAAGTATTACAATATAAGCACAACGTATAATCATAAAAAATTAATTAATTACTTGCATAATTAACAGAATCCTACCAAATATTCCGCTAATTTAAAATAATAATAGAATGTTTTATGTACTGTACACTTCTGTACAATCCATTACAGTCACTGAGATTCTAAGACCGCTAGTACTTGCATGTTCAGTTTAACCTTGACAAGGTTAAATGGACGCTGAACGCAGCAGATCAGAGGAAGGATTGTATTACAGCCGGTTTCTTTGAAAGACAAGAATACTACATGTGTGAGACAAGAAGGAAAAAGACAAGAAGAACTGTGATAAATTGGCTTCTATTCCAAGGAATAAGATTGAATGTCCATGAATGCACATTTCTCAGGATTATATCCCTCAAAAGTGCCAAATTTTGGTGGGTGCTGCACCCAAAGAATAATAGCCACAGCAACAGCTGCATAACCCATTTGGGTAAAAGCCCCTTTACAGCTGTAGCACTCACAATACAACTGTGAATTACGTGCCAGTATTAATATGTACTGTACACTTCTGTACAATCCATTACAGTCACTGAGATTCTAAGACCGCGCTAGTACTTGCATGTTCAGTTTAACCTTGACAAGGTAAAATGGACGCCAAACGCAGCAGCAGATTGGAGGAAGGATTGTATTACAGCCGGTTTCTTTGAAAGACAAGAATACTACACCTGTGAGACAAGAAGGAAAAAGACAAGAAGAACTTTGATAAATTGGCTTCTTTTCCAAGGAATAAGATTGAATGTCCATGAATGCACATTTCTCAGGATTATATCTCTCAAAAGTGCCAACTTTTGGTGGGTGCTGCACCCAAAGAATAATAGCCACAGCAACAGCTGCATAACCCATTTGGGTAAAAGCCCCTTTACAGCTGTAGCACTCACAATACAACTGTTTATTACGTGTCACCTGTATTAACAACTTTTAAATGTTTTTAATATAAAATAATACTGTGTGTCATGAATAGATCTCATGATACAAAGCAACAGCTGTAGCACTCACAATACAACTGTGAATTACGTACCAGTATTAACAATTTTTAAATGTTTTTAATATAAAATAATACTGTGTGTCATGAATAGATCTCATGATACAACGCGTGCAGATAAAACTGAATGTATATAATGCTTGACTCCCTAATGTATAAATTGAATGCATACTGAATATGTAATTTATAATATAAGCAATATGTCAGAAATGTAATTTGATGCTATTTTCACCAATTTGTCATCAGCAATTTGCGTACCTATAGTTCTGTATTTCTTTTGTACTTATATGTAGTTAATTTTTGACTTATTTTTCTCAAATGATGACGTTTCAATTAAGGAAATGGAAAGAAGATACGAAGCAGACTGAAGTTCATTGCTGAGTGTCCTTGTTGAAGGAAAACAAAGCAGGGGTTATACCAAATTTGAAACCCCTGGTTGAAACCCAAAACCATTTGCCACCTGGACCCCAGGACAATGTTAAATGGACACTAAGAGTAGATAGGAGGAAGTGATTGTATTACAGGCGATTTCTTTGAAAGATTATTTAAGACAAGAAGCAATATAATACAGTAAGTGTGATAAATTGGATTCTTTTCCAATAAAGTTTGAATGTCCTTAAATGGACACCAAGAGTAGATAGGAGGAAGTGATTGTATTACAGGCGATTTCTTTGAAAGATTATTTAAGAGAAGAAGCAATATAATTCAGTAAGTGTGATAAATTGGATTCTTTTCCAATAAAGTTTGAATGTCCTTCGCATTTAATAAGTTTATGGCCTGAAAGGTGCCGCATTTGAAAGGTTTATAAATTGACCCACCCAAATAAAAAGCATAATAAACCATCAAGTAATAGCCAAACTGCTGCCATGCATGAAAAAATTGACCAGAGCATTAGTCATACACCTGTATTACAGGCAGTGATAATGTGTATCAACTCTCAGCATTTCAGATTTATAGAAATGTGTTTAAAAACAAATACTGTAAATGCAATGTGCTGGTGGAAAAAATTGGTAAGAAGGATTCGATAAATGCCAGGAAATCTTGAGAATGTTCAAGAATATTATACCTTGGACTGCAGCATGCAGACTGATGACACCATTTTCTTGACCAAAAAATGAACACAGAAAATTTTCACCTGAAGATGAAAAAAAGAACTCTTCAAGGCTCCCTTTTTTCCCCCTTGGCCTTGTGTTGCTCCCCCATTCAAAGATTAAATTTAAGCTTGAAAGCCAGGAGCCCAGCAGATTAGAGGTCAATACCCAAAAAGTCCAACTGAGGACTTTCTCAGCATTCCTTTATCCCCGGATGAAATCTGACTTTGCCCTCCCCACCTGGCAGGGGTTGCATAACTTTGTGCAAAAATGTTATGCAGCAGGCCCACCCAGAAAAATTCTGACTTTGCCCTGGGATGGAAATCAGTTCACTGCATTTTACATTAATTTAACAATTATACAATTACTTAACCTTCCTTTTAATCATTTGCATACATGTAAATTTCATTTGTTTTACATGAAAAAACATCATTTTGTATTTTGTTGTCATATACACGTGTATTTAATCACTTTCTCTATCATTTTGGCTCATCAACCACTGTAACTTTGAAGAAACACTCCGGGTTTTTGCAACAAAAATAATATGTAACATGCTGATCGTCCCACTTCAGAACTGAACCCGTACGACTGTACATCACTGTACGACCCATATGACTGTACATCAAGTTTTGACCACAATGCTTCTTTGATGTGATATAGTCCCACACAGTGTATATGCTGTCTTCGAAGCAGTACATATTTTCTGCTTGTNATGCAATATATTTAATGTCAACTGTAAATAAGAACGTGGTATAATACACATGGTTCGTATGACAATGTTTCAACTTAATTACAGTCGTGAGACGCCCACATGCGGACGCCTTGACCTGCGGACGATTCAACTTAGGGACACTTTACTTCAAATTTGAAATGACCCAACCTGCGGACACTGACTCGACCTGAGGACCCCAGCAATGGATTTAATGATTTTTTCATCAGTAGAATTTTTTCCTCAATTTTAAAAAGGAATTTTGATCACTTTCTTTTTGGAAAACACCAATTAAAAATTATATAATGCAAATCTATGGGAAAACCAGACTCAACTTAGGGACATTTCGACTTAAATGGACACTCTTGATACATTCTTGATACAGGATTGATGGAGTCAAACTTCCTGCTGCTGTGCTGAAGTTTTCTACACAATGACGACGACAGCTTCATTTATACTCTCTCCAGCAGAAAAACATGTCAAAAACACGATGAGGATCAGGCGATTTTTTAGAGGCCTGGGATTGGCCAGAAAAGTTGGAGTCGAAGACGACTCTGGGGGCAGGAAGCCTTGAAAGAAGGTTCTTGAATCTTCCGAGATTTTCTGGTGCTCTAATTTCAACCGTTTTCTGTGTTCGTCCTTGGGTGATTTTTCCACCCGATTTACTCTAGCCTCGATTAATGAGGCGCTCATCACACTGGCAGCGGCGGGTCCCAGACATCAACCACTGTAACTTTGAAGAAACACTCCGGGTTTTTGCAACAAAAACAATATGTAACATGCTGATCGTCCCACTTCAGAACTGAACCTGTACGACTGTACATCACTGTACGACCCATATGACTGTACATCAAATTTTGACCACTATGCTTCTTTGATGTAATATAGTCCCACACAGTGTATATGCTGTCTTCGAAGCAGTACATATTTTCTGCTTGTTCTTTTTCCGCAAGAGGTGAAGGGTCAGCAGGACAGTTGTCTTGTGGTTATAAACTGTGAAATGTTAATGCTGATCGTCCCACTTCAGAACTGAACCCGTACAACTGTGCATCACTCTACGACCCATATGACTGTACATCAAGTTTTGACCACAATGCTTCTTTGATGTAATATAGTCCCACACAGTGTATATGCTGTCTTCGAAACAGTACATATTTTCTGCTTGTTCTTTTTCCGCAAGAGGTGAAGGGTCAGCAGGACAGTTGTCTTGTGGTTATAAACTGTGAAATGTTGGAAAGAAAGTTATAATAATTGCACTTTTGTAACCAAGTGAATCATATAATAGCTTGCCTGCAGTATGTTGGCACACTTTGGACAAGTTGTTGCAGTTGCACAAATGGTTGAATTATAGGTTCCCACTTCTCTGAAAATGACAAATAAAGGAAACAATTGAAAAGAAGATCACAAAAATTGGCACTATACATTTCAGGAATAGGACACAAAATGTAAAAGGGACATATGCATGGTTAAATTTTCAAGTAATTTCACAACTACTGTTTCAAAGGAATGAAGTTAGCAACCTGTTAAAGGTTGGGAGGTTCATTAGAAAGTGTGCTTGTTCAAGAAAACAGGAGGGGTTATAAATGAGGATTCCCCTTCTCTTCTGTGCTGGGCCTTGTTTTTGAACCCTCAGGGTGAAACCCAATTCAATTTGCCACATGGAACCCAGGGCAATGTTAAATGGACACCAAGAGCAGATAGGAGGAAGTGATTGTATTACATTTGCTTTTTTTGAAAGATTCTGTGAGACTACAATCAATACAGTAAGCAAGTGTGATAAATTGGATTCTTTTCCAATAAAGTTTGAATGTCCTGCAAATTTAACAAGTTTATTGCCTGAAAGGTACCACATTATTGAAAGGTTAATCATTTGACACACATCAAATGAACACTGTCAAATAATGCGCTGGACATTCAATCTTCCTCAAATTGAAATTTTGTGAAAGTGTATATACAAAATTCTGTTATCCAAATTCACTAGAATTTTGAAAGATCGGTGAGTTTTAAACAAAGACTTACTATTACGTCTAATCGTAAGTTCGTTACCAACCTCAATGTTCCAGATAACAATTTCTATCCTGGTTTAAATTAGGTGTCTTCCGCGTACTTTGCGGGCTAAAAGGATTTTTAGCTAGTTCGAATAAATTAGCAACCAGGATTCATAGAGAGGCAATAAGCTTTTATTGACAGCGCACAACAACAACCAGTCGCGAGTGCTCGGGCACAAATGCTGACAAAAGCAGAGAGACACACAGAGTTAAAGAACCGCAGTGGTCAGCTTTGCTGACAATACACACACGCGTATTCCAGCAGGAGGACAGCAATGCCCTCCTATGCTGAGCTCGCGACGATGCACAGTTTATGGAAGCCCCTTTTAGAAAGGAAGCGAGTGAGAGAGAAAGAAACACATCAGAAATACCGGGGAGCTTGCATACGCAGCTCTACCCATAAAAATACTTTGGGATCACAATTCATTGAAATTGATGGAGCTCCAAGCGGATGGAGCATGCTTGTTGATTAAAATTGCATTTATTTTATAGTCACTTTAATTTGTTACACGTGGAAAAACATGAATACCCGTATTTCATTTTAATACACTTTTATATATATTCAACAACTCATCAATGCTATTGACGCGTCCAAAGCAATGTTATTTTGCATGAACACTCCAAATTTCTGCACATGAAATGAAACATAATCCATTCTTGTTCCCATGGTGGTGTATCGTCATTATCTGGGCTGTCTGTGTTGATGTAACCAAACTTCAAAGTTTGCCCACAATGTGTCTGCAATAAAATATGATCCCAGGTATCTTGTACATTATTTGTAGTCCAGTACATTTTCCTTGATAATTGCCAATGTTTTTTTCTCAGCAAAGGTGTAGGTGGACGGTCCAGTCGTCTTCCTTGTCTGAACTGTAAAATTTTGGAAAGAATTTCATAAAACCAAATTTTTTTTCAAAAATTAAATACATTTTTGTAAATGATACCTTTAGTTTGTGTCACACTTTTGACAAGTTTCTGCAGTTGCTGTATTTTTGTAAATGAGCACGTTCCCAGCACTTCTATATCTATACACTTGAATAAATCACATAATCAAAATGAATACAATTAATACATTGGCAATATGCACGTTTCAAAAATAAGTGGGATGGAATTTGCATTTTTTGCACAAATAAACTTTAAAGCGGGAGGAAAAGGAATGAAGTTAGCATCAAGCATGCGCGCGCAGAGATTCATGATTGTGAATGGTCCATGTAGGTTGGGTAACTTTTCCAGATACAATTCCCATGAATATAAGAATCCAACAAAAGAAGCCACAAGGATACACACTAATCAACCCACCTCCCCCTGATCCACCGTTACTAATCATGCTTATTAACCATTCTCCACCAAGAATGCAAATCCGTTGACCATCAAGCTGCGGAAGAAGGTGCGGAAAAGTACAGCTTTCCCATCATGGTGGATGGGCTTGCCTTGTCTTGCTATATGACATCTTACTATATATTTCATATTAGATGTATTGCATGTTATTGAATATTTCGGCATATTATCCCCACTTCTCTTATTCATCCCATGTGGTAATGGTACGCTCTGAAACGTACCGATTTTCATGATTTAATAAAATGCTCTTAAACATACCGCATTCCTTGTGGTAATGGGACTATCTGCAACGTTTAGCATCAAAATATCATTGAAAAATGTTCACCATCCCAGCAGATAATTTGAGCGTCAGCCGACGCATCGACGACGGTTACTTGGCGCGTCAAAGTACGCGCATCATGCTGACGCCCGTAGTGTAGTATTCGTGGCGCGTCGGGGGTGCGTCAAGTCGACGGGTTTGTGTGACGCATGTGTATTCCTTCGCACAGCTGCATGTGTCTGTAATTTGTCCCACTATATACCAAATGGAATGGTACATGTCAAGCATCAAATAAATCTTGACGTTGCATTTCATGATTTGATGAATCCATTTTATTCCAAAATCGTTTAGTATGTACAGCATACATTTACGTACATACGTAAATACATGTACATACATACATTTAGTAAAATCATTCAGTATACAGAAGAATAGTTTAAAAAAAAGAACAAAAAGATATTTCTTCACATTCCTCCACATCGCACTAATCCACATCTTGTCATATTCCGCAGTTTACTTCTGTACGCAGGTGTTCCAAATTGTGTTCTTAATGTTGTTCTTGCTTGCACCAATCCACAAACTTTGGGTACGTGCTGGGGATTGCCAGTTGGCGTGTTTGAATATTCTTCTGGCTTGTCACTTTGTGAGTCTGGCTGTGTGTATGACACGTTTTCCTCCACATTGTCAGCATGCTGAACAATAGCATGGCGAGCATGTTTATGCGCAGGAACAATTGTGCAAGCTTTATTTGTATGGTACTTTCCCCTCCTGTGCTCATAGCTGAAGAACTTTGTCCACTTGTCGGTGTATGCCACAATATTTTTATGTTCCTAGTGTTCAGAGCTGTTGCTTCCACAAATTTCTTGGCAACACCTGATGTATAAAATAGAAATTTGAGAAATAAGTTATGTACATTTCTTCAATTCTTTTTCTACAGTTATATATATACTCACAGGCCAGTAAATTGTAAACATTCGGTGCTTCAGCCTTAAGGTCATGTTCCTTTGTCAGTCCAATTGCTCTTGACCGATCCTCAAGTCTAAACTCCTGTTGGCACCTTTCAAATGACATAAAATACACTTCTGGTTAGTTATATATTGTTATTATACAACATTAATTTGTTTATAATTGCTCTTGAGTAAATAGGAGATCCGCAACCACAACAACCACATGTTTGTCCCCCATCTTTTGGGAAAAAAGGTCTGTTTGGTACTTTGGAACATGTCCAGTGCTCTTGAATTCCGTTACCCACAGATCTCCACAGTATGTCTTGGCAGTTTGGACATAGTATGACACCTGAATTTAAAATGTAATATAATACATTGCATAGTACTGTATCAGAGGAGAATAAAAAGGTTTAATTAAAATTTATATACATTACCTCAAATGACGCAAAGTACACTGGCTGAATTACTGGTTTCCTGCCCTCTGTGTAATCCATTCCTCTCCAGTTTATGACATTTCTTTTTCCTTGTAAATATGCCACATCCACGTTTTTCTAGAGGTATGAATACCAATTTATTACATTATTGCACAAACTGTATACATTTGACATTCATTACTCACCTCAAAGGATCCAGTCCATTTTGGGTTGAAGTACTTCCGGTATGTTAGGAAGCACTCCAGTTTATTCTCAATGATGACTTTGTCTCCAACACAATAGCCTTCATTGAGTACCCGGTTCATTTCACTGCTGAAGACACTATCTGAGTCTTCATTGCACATGGAACCAGTTTGTCCTTCCTTGTCACAAGACATATTTATCTCGAAATGCAATATATTTAATGTCAACTGTAAATAAGAACGTGGTATAATACACATGGTACGTATGACAATATTTCAACTTAATTACAGTGAGGCCCCCACATGTGGATGCCTTGACCTTCGGACGATTCAACTTAGGGACACTTTACTTCAAATTTGAAATGACCCAACCTGCGGACACTGACTTGACCTGAGGACCCCAGCAATGCTCCAAATTTTATACATGAGTTGAAAAACACTGATTTAATAATTTTTTCATCAGTAGAATTTTTTCCTCAATTTTAAAAAGGAATTTTGATCACTTTTTTTTTGGAAAACACCAATTAAAAATTACATAATGCAAGTCTATGGGAAAACCAGACTCGACTTAGGGACATTTTGACTTATGGACACTCTTGATACACCAATTACGTCTGCATCTCGGGGTCTCACTGCATATCAATGAATGCATAATACACCAGCTAGTACTTGAAGAAATTCATAAATACTGAAGGAATAATAATATATATACACCACAATCTCAACATATATGAGGATTGATGGAGTCAAACTTCCTGCTGCTGTGCTGAAGTTTTCTACACAATGACGACGACAGCTTCATTTACTCTTTCCAGCAGAAAAACATGTCAAAAACACGCAAAGGGTGGTGAAGCAATTTAGGCTTCAAAGCACATGGGGCAGCTGGGGATCATTCCTTTGAAAGGCTGCTGTAAAACACACCCCTCACCCCTGTTTTTGTTAAATAGAAGCAGAATGGGCACCAACACAAGTTAGCACACATTGTGATGAGCACAGGATCATGAGTGATGGCCTAGCAAGCCATCTGAGAAATTCATACAATAGTGGAGAAGAAGGGTGGGTAGGCAGTCAAGCAGCAGTCCATGCACCCATTATTCAAAGGAATTATCCTGATGTACAGCATTAGGAAAGCAATGATGAGGGATTTACCAGAATTCCGCCAGAAAAGTTGAAAGGAATTTTCCTGCCAACGAGGAAAGAACCAAGGGTTGCTGCCCATCCCCCAATGCTAAGCATGCAACATATGTGAATGAATCAACAAATCTGGAAGCATCAGGAGGTGATGGTATGAAGGAAGCACTGCTTCAGAACTTTGAAATTTTCGAAAGAGAAATTAATCCAGGGATTTCAACATTTGACCAAGGTATACATGATTGTTTAACATTGAATTCCAATATGCAGTATTTTTATGACAGGTAAATTTAATTATTTCAGCCATTCACATGCAATACACACAGATGTTGCACACAAATTTGGCATCAGAAGATAAATAATTTGCAAGCTCTTCAATTTATGTTTAAAAACATTTAATATCTTATCTAATACACATCACAGCAAATACAACGTAAAATAACATGGTATACAACACAACACAACACAGACAAGCAAACAGAAACATGTGTACAACATTTACATCAAATAATGGACAATTAATCCCGCCAATAAAAATTATTTTCTGTCAAACTTGTTCCATGCTTCTTGTTGTACTTCTCCAGTGATCCATACTTGTTCAATAAAAAATTCCAAAAGTGCGTGTTTCCTTGTCTCTGAATCTCTGGCCAATTGTTTTCTTCTTGCATGTAATCCATGTGCTGTTGTAACCTTTTTTCAATTGCAGCTTGGTATGTCTTGTAGTTCTCCTCATGGAAGTGCAGCATCATATGATCCTTGCTTCTTTTTTCAAAAACTTCTGGCTTACTCCAAACATTTCTGTGGAATGAGTAAAACTCAATAATTTAAAACATTCAATTTAAATAGGTAATTAGCTGAAGATAGTACAAAATTTTTGTTGTACCTTTAAATTCTTCTTCCAGCTTTGTGTACTGGGCATCATCCAATTTCTTGTAGGGGATGATTGTCACACGATCTTTTCTGTTCTTCTGGTTCCTTTGCTGTTGTATTAAGGCTTGCCACATGATGTACCCTTCCGAAATCTCCGCATCCTCTGGTATTTTTGGTGGTGCCATTTCGGAAAATGTATGGAATGAGGGAATTTATTATAACATGTGCAGGAAATTTTATTAACAATCAATACATATACATTATTATTAGTGAAAGAAGAAATTTATCATAAATATAAAACGTATTACAATTATGATGATATGGTAACAAAATGAAGAATTCATTACCAATGCAATATACATCATATCGGATTCATTTAATTGAAATGATGTACTTTAAACAATAATGCAATGAATCCAAAAAAAGTATAATCAAAACTGTACTTGAATATACATTATAAAATTAAATAATTCATTCAAATAATGTATACAAGTTATTCACATACCTTTCAGCATTTCTACTCTGTCTTCATCCGTGAAAACCCGGAATTTGCACTCCCAGTGGATATAAATGTTCCCAGAAAGACGCAGAAATACCATCTCCGTCTTGAATTTCGCGTCTCCAACAATTTCACTGGCCATTGTACTTCTTTATTATTACGAGTTGTGCTTATTTCCACAATTTCTTCACTTGTGCGGATTTATTGAATACCTGCTGGTGAAGAGGAAGCAATAACATCATATTATGAATAAAATAATTCATTGCACATTAAATATATAAGGTAACTGTTCACAATTCCAAAAGAACACCACACGCCAAAAGATACATGTTAAGTGCTTTGTAACATGCGTATATGGCCTGCTTTTATACTGTTTTTCAGCGCGCAAATTTGCAACACAAATTGTTCAAGCTAATGCCCGCCCCCGCCATACAGGCTTTGGCTTTGATGCCCTCCAACAATGGAAAACAGGAAGATTCAAGAACCCTATAAAATGCACAGGATTTAAATTCTATGGAATTTTACATTGATAACAGGTATATTCTCAAGGTTGGGTAACTTTTCCAGATACAATTCCCATGAATATAATAATACAACTAAAGAAGCCACAAGGATACACACTAATCAACCCACCTCCCCCTGATCCACCGTTACTAATCATACTTAACCATTCTCCACCAAGAACGCAAATCTGTTGACCATCAAACTGCAGAAGAAGGTGTGGAAAAATGCAGCTTTCCCAACATGGTGGATGATGGGCTTGCCTTGTCTTGCTATATCATATCATACTATATATTTCATATTAAGTGTATTGCATGTTATTGAATATTACGGCATATTATCCGCACTTCTCTTATTCATCCCATGTGGTAATGGGATGCTCTTAAACATACCGCCTTCCTTGTGGTAATGGGACTATCTGAAACATTTAGCATCAAAATATCATTGAAAAATGTTCACCATACCCCCTGACGTTCCCTTTGTATATGTTTTGTTTCAAAAGGAACGCCCCGGTAATGGTACGCTCTGAAACGTACCGCATTTCATGTTTTAATGGGACGCTCTTAAGCATACCGCATTCCTTGTGGTAATGGAACTATTTGAAACGTTTAGCATCAAAATATCATTGAAAAATGTTCACTACACCCCTTGACGTTCCCTTTGTATATGTTTTGTTTTGATACAAATGCCCCGGTAATGGTACGCTCTGAAACGTACCGCATTTCATGATTTAATGGGACGCTCTGAAACATAACTCATTCCTTGTGGTAATGGGACTATCTGAAACGTTTAGCATCAAAATATCATTGAAAAATGTTCACCACACCCCCTGACATTCCCTTTGTACTCTATATGTTTTGTTTCGATACGAACGCCCTGGTGATGGTACACTCTGAAACGTACCGCATTTCATTATTTAATGGGACGCTCTTAAACATACCGCATCCCTTGTGGTAATGGGACTATCTGAAACGTTTAGCATCAAAATATCATTGAAAAATGTTCACCACACCCCCTGATGTTCCCTTTGTATATGTTTTGTTTTGATACAAACGCCCCAGTAATGGTACACTCTGAAACATACCTCATTCCTGGTGGTAATGGGACTATCTAAAACATTTAGCATCAAAATATCATTGAAAAATGTTCACTACACCCCTTGATGTTCCCTTTGTATATGTTTTGTTTCGATACAAACGCCCCGGTAATGGTACGCTCTGAAACGTACCGCATTTCATGATTTAATGGGATGCTCTGAAACATACCTCATTCCTTGTGGTAATGGGACTATCTGAAATGTTTAGCATCAAGATATATTTGAAAAATGTTATCAGCGGGCAGGCTCCTTGAAATTGAACTTTTCATGCACACACACACACACAGACAGATGTCAGCATCCAATGTCTATATACTGTATAATACCAAGTACACTCTCCATCCAGGACTTGTTGAGTAGGATTCTGTTGAATAAGCAAAGCATGTGAATTCCACACAATCTTGAACATAACATGTCAATAAGGTTTTAGTGGACCTTCACTAAATTGCAGAGGTTTCAGAATCTCATATAATTTCATGCATTGTGATGCCATGTAATCAACGTACACATGTAAGTTCACATTTTCTAAAAAAATATGTATTTCTTATGTAATCGATATAATACATACGTACATCTAAGTAATACACAGAAAACACACGTATATAGAATAAACATTTCATACACATACACAGCATTCAATGCAAAAACCTTGAATGATGAACATCTCTAATTCATCGTCCAGGGATTAAACTTCAATCATAAGTTACATAAAATTCAGAATACACAAAGTACAGGAATATAGCACATCCTTGTTTCATCATAAATGAATTTCCTGAAAGATCCATTCCTGTTCTTCATTTGATGTATCCATGGATGTCTTATTCTTAACTTGAAGTTTGGTATGGAATGGGAAAACTGTTGAAATTATTTCAGAAAACCTAAAGTGCTTCCGTTTAATAGCGTCATGGCCCCCAATAATGCGGAAATTTCCAATATCTGAAGATGGGTATGGAAACTGAAAAGTCAACATAACTGTCTTGAAAATCCCACACTCAATCATCAATTCCCCAGTCACTTCATTTTGATAAAACTTTTTTATGACTCCAAAGCATGCCTGCTGTGTTTCTGTTGGTTTCTCATCATACATGGGCAAGCGTACAATGTTTTCCAGGTACCTGAAAGAAACACATATTCTTGTATAGTAACATATTTAATTGTATTTTTGTATGATGTAATAACTCACTTTAAGGAGAGTGCAAAAATTTCACACTCCACAACTTGTTTCTTGGAATCATAATGTTTCACAAAGAGTGGAGGTAAGTCTGTTGTTTCCATTTTCGTGTACTCTTCGTAGCTCCACTTGGTAGGAGAGGTTGTCATCATCAAGTTCCCAGCCATTAAGTTGTGTGGGCTGTCTATACATCTTCATTGCCAGTAACCAACGCACTATTTGCTGCCCAACATGCTTGCCACTTCTGGATCCAAACTGCAATATGAACAAGAATGAAGAGTAACATTAATGCATTTGGATAACATTCTTGTTCAAGTATGCATGAAACATCAACCTATGTTAGAAACATAGAAACACTAACCTTTCTAAATAACCGCATCATATTCTCATATGGGTAAGCAGACATGCTGCCTAGGTGACATTGAAACATTTGTGCATCTTGGGCCAAGTGTGACAATGAATAACATTTGTACACACACCAATTCCTTGACCTTTTTTTGCATATTACTCACAAATATTTTTAGTAAATAATCTGCCTCTTTAATTGTATTAGGATTAACAGGCTTATGTGTATTACCTGTGATTAGCAGGCAACCTTTAATGTAGAGAAGTACATCATGAAATCTACTTTTTGTAAAAGAAGGTGATAAGAATATTGAAGGAATGACATAGTAAAAAAAGAATTGTCTTGTCTCAGCCATTTTCCAGAAATGCATAGCAGTGAAGGTTCTGCACTGATGAGAGAAAATCTTGGGAGTGAATATTCTCCATTGGCTAATAAGACTGTTCTACCGTCTCTTATCAATTAAATAAGGATTAGGGTCAGAGGTAACAGTGCTTGCTGTAGAAGTAGTGTTACAGTAATCAGGATCTTGAGCATCATTCATGTTTGCTGAAATGCTGTCATCATCAGAATCTGATGAGTTATTTCTTGTCAACGCGAATAATCTGTCAGGCTTGGGCCTTTTCCTTGCAGTGTGGAAAGATGCAGGTCATTGGAAAGGAAAGGCGCGCTTCTTATTTCCATTCAGGAGTATGGTCTTCTTGTTGACTGCTCTCTTTTTTGAAAATTCTTTCTTTGGCTTAACGTCAAAGAGTAGGCGCAATGTTGTTGGAATGGCTCCACCATCGCACAAATGCATTTCCTCCAGTGGCATGTTAGTGATAGGGCTGAAATCTAGGATGTTGTCCAAGGGAGTTGTGCCTCCTCTATGAAATCGCTTAATTGCTTTTCCTGTCTTCTGATGCCTGTCAACACTGTCAGGTGAAAGGCGGTATTGATGCCATTCATCTGGTCTTCTTTCAGATTCTTTTCCGGGTGAAAGGAATCGGAGAGACCCAGGCACAATTGAATGTTTAGCGTCCAGCTTGTACTTGCCCCTTGAATATCATAAGATGAAAATCAATGTACTTTTATATTGGATATATGCACATCATTTCCTGACTGCCGACTATTATATAAAGGTATGTTCAAACATTACTGCTGCACATTTAAATATATCTACAATATATGGCAAACATTGTGCATACTTACTTCAAAATACACCGTTTGCAGCAGAAGTATCCTGCATTTGATGTTGTTTGTTTGATCCAGAAATGACCAACGGCATCATAGATTAATGCACAAACCACAACAGTCATGACCCTGTCAAGTGCAGGAGCCTTGGGGTGCAGTGAATTTAATTCATTTGTTATAAGTCAAAAAGAAAAGCATCCAAGTTTGGCTTTCCCTCTCCATGGTAAACAGCAATGACAAATGGTTTTGATTTTCTGGATGGAATTAAATGGCCATCCACACAAATTAGGCAACCTAAAATTGGTGTAGCACTAGGAGCACTAGAGTTGTTGAATATCTGGCATGCATCTATGAAGAGGTCAATGACAAATGTTGGACATGAGCCACGTTGAGATGCCTCATTCTTGGCGTCTCCTGTAGAAGAATTTGTGGCAGTAAGCTTCTCCAGTATCTTGTCTGACAAAGCATGAGCATCAATAGCAGCAATCAACCGCAAATTTTGTGCATGCCCTTTGGAATCAATGAGCCCTGCAAGGTATATGAGGAGTGGTTCAAGCAAATGTGAAAAGTGTATATACTTCTGTGGATATAGTTTAATGTAAATTGCAATAACTTACCACAGGATTGTCCCAGGATAGCATTCTGAATTCCAAGGTATGCCATTTTCTGGTTTCTATGGTTCAAAGTTTTGTCGGCATCCTGTGATGCGTCCATCATGAATTTCTTTATTGGAACGTTGTCAGCATCTTCATTGTCATCATTGACTTCAATAATGGTTGTGTATTTGTTTGACGTACAACCATCCCCATTTCTTGACACATGATCATTTTCAATGTATTCTTCAGCATCAGAATCACTATCCTCAACATTGTTACAGCATGCATGACTGAAATGTTCATGTTGGACATTTGAACTGCTGCTGGGTTCTATGAGTTGCTGAGCATTTATTAACTCTGGTTCACCAATGAATGCCTTTTTCTGCAGATCAAAGTCATTAAGATTCCTCATGATGATGTATGACAAGTTGAGCATGACATTGTGATGTTTCAGTAGACAAAGCAAGCCTGTCATTGAAGCCAAAGAAGAAGCATCTGTACATGCCCAATGACGTAGTACTTCAAGGAAGGTCCACTGCTTCCCACTTCCTTGATTTATTTCTTGTTGATTCAAGTGATCATTTGTGGAATTAATTCCTAAATTGAAGCCAAAGAAGGAGCATCTGTACATGCCCAATGACGTAGTGCTTCAAGGAAGGTCCACTGCTTCCCACTTCCTTGATTTATTTCTTGTTGATTCAAGTGATCATTTGTGGAATTAATTCCTATTGAAACAAATTAACCAGAATTATTACGGAAGCTGGATGACATTAGTGTAAATTGTAAATTTACCTGTGAACAAGTGAGATGTTCCCCAATTTTTGTCAAGATATGCTGCTGAAATTTCAAGGCATTCAGTTGGTAGCATCTGAACCTTGTCTCCTTCTTCATGCACAAGAGGAGATTCTTCAGAATCTATATGCCCAGATGACAACTTCATCCTGTCATGAAGTCCAACTTGATTGAAAAAAGCTTTTAAATCCCAAATTCCACTTTGAAGTAGGTTATCTTTAAGTTGACAACACACTGGTAAAGTGAAAGATTCTGGTTCTTTCTTCCATGCCTCCAGTTGAGCCTCTTCCAGTCTTCTCCTTTTTCTTGCATTGCTTCTATCAGTTACTATTAAATGATGCCGCGATGTGATTGTACGCACAATGCCACTCACTTCCCGATCAGTAAGGGTATAATCCCCGTTTTTTTTCATCTGAAGTATGGAAAACAATTGGAATTTTTTTTAATAATAAATAAATAAATAAATACAAGTATTACGCAGCATACATTTGGACAGAAATGTCAACACTGTCGCCATGGGATGCGGTACGTTTCAGAGAGTCCCACTACCACATTTAATGCGGTACATTGCAGAGCGTACCATTTCCACTTGGGATGCGGTGCGTTTCAGAGCGTACCATTACCCATTACTCAAAGGTGAGCCACACATCACCAAGATATGAGGTAGCAATATTAATACTGTATGTGTAAAACACGTAATAGGACTCCATTTAGTTGTACTGAACTTACCTTTCTGAAAACCGTATTAGGTACATCTTGCATTGCTTCTATCAGTTACTATTAAACGATGCTGCGATGTGATTGTACGCACAATGCCACTCACTTCCCGATCAGTAAGGGTATAATCCCCGTTTTTTTTCATCTGAAGTATATAGAAAAATTGAAAACAATTGGAATTTTTTTAAATAATAAATAAATACAAGTATTACACAGCATACATTTGGACAGAAATGTAAACACTGTCGCCATGGGATGCGGTATGTTTCAGAGCGTCCCACTACCACATTTAATGCGGTATGTTGCAGAGCATACCATTACCCATTACTCAAAGGTGAGCCACACATCACTGAGATATGATGTAGCAATATTAATACCGTATGTGTAAAACACATAATAGGACTCCATTTAGTTGTACTGAACTTACCTTTCTGAAAACCGTATTAGGTACGGATATGGATTATATTACATGTATATGGCTACCAGTCCCCCAGCTCATTTGCTGTATTATGGGCATTTCCTATACATTGATAGGGCCCAGGGTATCACTGGTAACCACCCAGTTCTTTGTCGCTGGCTTTTAATTTCATTACTCAAAGGTGAGCCACACATCACCAAGATATGAGGTAGCAATATTAATACCGTATGTGTAAAACACGTAATAGGACTCCATTTAGTTGTACTGAACTTACCTTTCTGAAAACCGTATTAGGTACATATATGGGATATATTACATGTATATGGCTACCAGTCCCCCAGCTCATTTGCTGTATTATGGGCATTTCCTATACATTGATAGGGCCCAGGGTATCACTGGTAACCACCCAGTTCTTTGTCGCTGGCTTTTAATTTCATACTCCTATTAACATCACTTTTCCACACTCAGACGCACAAATGTTTCCTTCTTGGAATATTCACAAACCTGGAACATAAAAGAAGTAAATGTCACTTTAGTTATATACATGTGTACATGATTTGAAACTCATTCAATTTCATGAAATAATTGAATATAATGCAAAATATAATGCAAAGTGGAAATAAGTTTATAAACATAACAAAGTATTATTATATCGACACCTTACTGCATTTGGCCTGCATCAACTTTCAAGGCGATTACGAGTCCACTGAGGAGGAATATTTTTGGACTGAAACCCATGAAATCGGACTTCCATGAAAAACGTACTGAGGCTATGTTTTAACAAAGTTGATGCAGACACCTTACTCGGCATCATTACAAGCAACAACATCATCATCATCATCATCCTCATCATAATCAGCATCATCACTATGATCATCACCGTCATCATCATTATCATTATCATCATCATCATCCGAATCAGGAACATCATCATCATGCTCAGCACAACGTTTCCGCTTCCTTGATGTTTGAAAAGTTTTACCAAAATCCGCCGCTGTAATGCGGGGAAACATTCTGTTCTTGCTCCTGCTATTTGGTGCCCACACACTTCGGAACCATTTCACAGATGCTCCAATTCTTGCCAGTACACTGTTGTTCTCCAGATCCGTGAGGTGCATCATTCGGCGCTTGAAGTGATCCACAATTTTCTTCTTCACGGTTGGAAATGTAGGAATATTCTGTGATGCATCTTCATCCAAAATGCCCCTCCTGGCAAATTCGTACACCGATTCCATGTAATCTGTGTGTATAACAAGAAATTTATTAAAACATGTGAAAGATAATACAAGATAATTCAATGATACTCACTGAACATAGCCTCAGTACGTTTCTCATGGAAGTCCGACTTCAGGGGTTTCAGTCCAAAAAGATTCCTCCTCAGTGGACTCGTAATCGCCTTGAAAGTTGATGCAGGCCAAAACATTCTCCTACAAATGTCATGAAATAAAGCCTTTGCTTCTTTTGAGGCTTTATCTAAATTATCCCATATTCCGGGAGACATTTTCACCATCTTCTTTACATGTTCCACAAACAGATTGTGGTCATCAACACGAACACACAATCCATGGGCAACATATACAACGGGAACTTTCACTCCCCCAAGCGTAGCATTTGTGTGGATCCGAAGCACATTGTCAATTTCCTTCTTCAGATGGAAGATGGACAGAAGGCGTCCACTCTGGAATTCTTCTAATGCTTCCTTGCAAGCACTTGGTGTTACTTTGTGGGGGAGTGGTCCCAATTTCACTTCCTTCATGTCCCAATCGTCTTCCTTGTAGAAAACGTCGGCACCTTCACCTTTGAAGAGCTTGATGTAGAGCTCCATGCTTTGTGCATTGTGGGCCTCGTAGACTTGTCGGTAGATCTTCTTTGCCCTTTGTATCCCTTGCTTCTGCTCTTCTTCCGAAATTCCTTTCATTTTTTTGTTGGGCAGGTACTTGAAAATATTCTCAAAACTGCCACAAGTGTGTCTGTTGATGACAGTTCTCAATTTCTTCATTTGAGCCCGTTGAGGAGGAGGAAGTGCGTCCTTCAATTTCTCCAGTTCGTTGAGGAATGGCACAATCTCTTCAGCGACGAAGTTGTTGCCATCAATCAAGAAGAGACTTTGTGACGGCTTCATTAACTTGTACTTGCTTAGTTGAATCTCTGATGTAGACTCGTAATCTTCATCCGAGCCTGCTTCTGGAAGGAGTTGAAAAGTGAATGCAAGAATGTATAAAACGTAATACATGCGTTTGTCATGAATTATGAAATTAACAATAAAAGTAATAATTCTGTTAGTCAGTCTGGGATCCAAACTAAGTACAAGTATTACACATAAATTTGTACATACATGTAAACACTAGGCAATATGAATGAAAGGCATATAATACTAATCGAGACGTATTGTATTGCTGGAGTAGCGTGAAATGTAGTCATGAGTTATGAGAGAGGTACCTTCTCATCCTTATAAAGTACTTTAAATACATAATGTTACGTTCAGTTTCACGTTATTCACTTCTATAGTAACATGTAAGTATTACTTCATATTGTTGTTAAAATTTTGTACCTGCTGCTTCTTGATTGGAGAGCAGCACTCTTGATGGTGAGTGAATTCCTGTTGATGGTGAGTTCTCAGTTGCTTGCACAAGGGATTCCTGTGGAGCGTTTTGATCGATGTCAGGTCCTTCAGATGTGACATCAGGAGAAGGGCATTCTGTTAAAAAATAAACATTCATTCATCATGAGCATAATTGAAGCCCATCATTGGAAGTATTCCACTGGTTATTCTGCTGGGATACATCCATTTTACTTTTAATACAATATATTAAATTCAATTAGTTCACAGTAAAGTTTCATTATTAGAATGTACAATCATTTGGTTCAAGGAATTAACTCAGTTATTGGAATTGTTACATTACAAATCATGTGGGAAGGTATTAATGATTCATAAACACATTTGAAATCCCATCTCATTATAATTAAGTACTTTAAATACAGAATTAAAACATATGCTTACCTGAAGAAAAGCTCATGTTGGAAACAGAATGCGGTGTTCTTGGGAGGCTGCAACTTGTTGTTGGTGAAGCATTCTCCCCAATTTCCATGTCTTCACTTGTGCTTTCTAATACAACTTGTCCTTCGTTTTTCAAGATGGGTACTTCCATCAGCCGAGTCATGTCTGTGGTACATCAAGTAAGTATAAAATTAATGCGTAAGAAATATAATGTGTTCTTTTCTATCAGTAGTATGAAGAAATTTACTAACTGTAACTTTCCATAACCTGAAGCACAAACGCTTTTAGGTCATGGAATGACGAAGGACCCTCTTCACGTCCAGCAGCCTGATTTGCTTCATTTTCCGAGAAGCACTTTTCAACAATTTTATCCGCAGCTTCCACGATTTCATCAAATTTAGCAATTCTTGTAGGATCCTGTTGTCGAATGCTCATTTCTTTTTCCATAATTGCTGCCCGGAAACACGTGAAGAGGTATTTCGCATTCACAAAGGAGCACTCCATAACTTTGATAGCGCCGATATCATTGTAAACACTTTGTTTGAACTTTCGCGACGACATTATGTATTTCAATGAATACCTGTAATAATAAAAGAAGAACACATTTATATCATTACCAATACACAGTTTCAATGAATGTCTTTCAATAAAATACAGGGTTAAACAGAGTACAGAGTTCAAATGTACAAAACATTGCAATGCAATTCTTGACTAAGCATGTTTTCACACACTGTTAACGCGTCATTGCACGAAAAACGTCACTGTTTCACCATCACTATTAAAAACTTTGCTGTACACTTTTCCTTCTTGTAGTCCTGAAAGATGAAAGAAGAGAATGTGGGTTTAATAACAAATGAATATACAATTCAAACTCTTTGAAGATAATTTGTTAGACATGTTCAAATCTGTTTCAGTAAACCATATGAATTTTTTTTCTTTCTTCAACTCATCATCTACTAGCACTTCTCCTGAAAACATTTTTCACAAAAACCACATCATCCCCGATTGATTCCAGTTTTCTCTTCTCATTCTTCTTGAACTCCTGCTCAATTTCCTTCCGGCGGATGTCATCATCAAAAAGAAGAATGCGACCCACTTGAAGGGTCTTATCTGAAATTTCCATGGAATCCTCCAATTCCTCTTGATTGTCAGATGCCAGCAGGTTTGATACTTCTTCACTTGATGCTTGATTCTTCATCCTTTTGCTGAATTCCTCCTTGACAAGTTCCTTGTACTTGTTGCTAACTGAACATGGAGGGTTCTTCCTGAAATGCACACAACATTGAATGAATGAATATAAATAAATGTAAATCTGTTTAATTTGAAAAGCTAATATCATGCACCACTCACCCAACTCCCAGGAGATCATTAAGTTTGTCTTCCAAGATGTCGATCCGTTTCTTTAGCGTGTTCAGCAGCTTCTTCTGTTCATCATCTCCACCTCTTGTTTCGTAGTATATTTCTTCTTCACTTGTTGGTCTGAAAGTGTAAAAAACGTGAAGAAGAAACTGCTTCAAAATCTATACAGAAGGCATTTAGCAGAACTTACATCTTGCTCAACTTCAACTGAGTTAGCGTTGGAGGTGGGATGCCCTGTTCAACTCGAGTTCCTGACAAATCTGGTCGGTTTGAAGGAAACTTATTCAGGCCTTTGATCAGCCACTCCTTGTACCTTTTAGGGTAGTAGTGCCTCATGAATGGCTCCAACGGGAAACGGACATTGTTCTCCTCAGACCTGCAAAAGAAAAACATGAAAATATTATTTAAGAGATTTTTAAATTTAAATGTGTAATATGTTTGAAAGCATGTACACTCACCCATCACAAGAGCAAAACTTTGCTCGGAGTCCATAGTCAACCCAAAACTTCACAGCATAATTAACTGCAACATTCAGGTTGAGGCCAGTGTAACACTAGGCATGAATGAAAGCCATATAATACTAATCGAGACGTATTGTATTGCTGGTGTAGCGTGAAATGTAGTCATGAGTTATGAGAGAGGGTTTAATGGAATGGTACACATTAGAGAATGATACCTTTTGAAATACCTTCTCATCCTTATAAAGTACTTTAAATACATAATGTTACGTTCAGTTTCACGTTATTCACTTCTATAGTAACATCTAAGTATTACTTCATATTGTTGTTAAAATTTTGTACCTGCTGCTTTTTGATTGGAGAGCAGCACTCTTGCTGGTGAGTTATCAGATGCTTGCACAAGGGATTCCTGTGGAGCGTTTTGATTGATGTCAGGTCCTTCAGATGTCACATCAGAAGAAGGGCATTCTGTCAAAAAATAAACATTCATCATGAGCATAATTGAAGCCCCTCATTGGAAGTATTCCACTAGGTAGTCTGGGATCCATCCATTTTACTTTTAATACAATATATTAAATTCAATAAGTTCACAGTAAAGTTTCATTATTAGAATGTACGATCATTTGGTTTGAGGAATTAACTCAGTTATTGGAATTGTTACATTATTAATCGTGTGGGAAAGGTATTGATGATTCATAAACACATTTGAAATCCCATGTCATTATAATTAAGTACTTTAAATACAGAATTTAAACATATGCTTACCTGAAGAAAGGCTCATGTTGCAATCCGAATGTGGTGTTGTTGGGAGGCTGCAACTTGTTGTTGGTGAAGCATTCTGCCCAATTTCCATGTCTTCACTTCTGGATTGTAATCCTACTTGTCCTTTGTCTTTCAAGATGGGTACTTCCATCAGCCGAGTCATTTCCGTGGTACATCAAGTAATTATATAATTAATGCGTAAGAAATATAATGTGTTCTTTTGTATCAGTATGAAGAAATTTACCAACTGTAACTTTCCATAACCTGAAGCACAAATGCTTTTAGGTCATGGAATGACAAAGGACCCTCTTCACGTCCAGCAGCCTGATTTGCTTCATTTTCAGAGAAGCACTTTTCAACAATTTGATCCGCAGCTTCCACGATTTCATCAAATTTTGCAATTCTTGTAGGATCCTGTAGAATGACAAAGGACCCTCTTCACGTCCAGCAGCCTGATTTGCTTCATTTTCAGAGAAGCACTTTTCAACAATTTGATCCGCAGCTTCCACGATTTCATCAAATTTTGCAATTCTTGTAGGATCCTGTTGTGGAATGCTCATTTCTTCTTCCATAATTGCTGCCCGGAAACACGTGAAGAGATATTTTGCATTCATAAAGGAGCACTCCATAACTTTGATAGCGCCAATATCATTGTAAACATTTTGTTTGAACTTTTGCAACGACATTATGTATTTCAATGAATGCCTGTAATAATAAAAGAAGAACACATTTAAATCATTATCAATACACATTGTGAATCAATGTCTTTCAAGAAAATACACGGTTAAACACAAGTTCAAATGTACAAAACAGTGCAATGCAATTCTTGACTAAGAATGTTCTCACACACTGTTAACGCGTCATTGCACAAAAAACGTCACGGTTTCACCATCACTATTAAACACTTTGCTGTACACTTTTCCTTCTTGTAGTCCTGGAAGATGAAATAAGAGAATGTGGGTCTAATAACAAATGAATATACAATTCAAACTCTTTGAAGATAATTTGTTAGACATGTTCAAAGCTGTTTCAGTAAACCATATGAAATTTTCTTCTTTCTTCAACTCATCATCTACTAGCACTTCTCCTGAAAACATTCTTCACAAAAACCACATCATCCCCAATTGATTCCAGTTTTCTCTTCTCATTCTTCTTGAACTCCTGCTCAACTTCCTTCCGGCAAATGTCATCATCAAAAAGAAGAATGCGACCCACTTGAAGGGTCTTATCAGAAATTTCCATGGAATCCTCCAATTCCTCTTGTTCGTCAGATGCCAGCAGGGTTGATTCTTCTTCACTTGATGCTTGATTCTTCATCCTTTTGCTGTATTCCTCCTTGACAAGTTTCTTGTACTTGTTGCTAACTGAACATGGAGGGTTCTTCCTGAAATGCACACAACATTGAATGAATGAATATAATTAAATGTTACTCTGTTTAATTTGAAAAGCTAATATCCTGCACCACTCACCCAACTCCCAGGAGATAATTAAGTTTGTCTTCCAAGATGTTGATCCGTTTCTTTAGCATGTTCAGCAGCTTCTTCTGTTCATCATCTCCACCTCTTGTTTTGTAGTATATTTCTTCTTCACTTGTTGGTCTGAAAGTGTAAAAAACGTGAATAAGAAACTGCTTCAAAATCTTTACAGAAGGCATTTAGCAGAACTTACATCTTGCTCAACTTCAACTGAGTTAGAGTTGGAGGTGGGATGCCCTGTTCAACTCAAGTTCCTGACAAATCCGGTTGGTTTGAAGGAAACTTATTCAGGCCTTTGATCAGCCACTCCTTGTACTTTTTAGGGTAGTAGTGCCTCATGAACGGCTCCAACGTGAAACGCACATTGTTCTCCTCAGACCTGCAAAAGAAAAACATGAAAATATTATTTAAGAGATTTTTAAATTTAAATGTGTAATATGTTTGAAAGCATGTACACTCACCCATCACAAGAGCAAAACTTTGCTCGGAGTCCATAGTCAACCCAAAACTTCACAGCATAATTAACTGCAACATTCAGGTTGAGGCCAGTGTTGAACCCCCCGTGAGGTCCTTTTGGAGTGGTGATGATGAACTCATATGGATGTTGGATGGCCACACAAGCATTCAGGCAGTAGTGATCCATCCACTTTTCATCATACATGTATATCTTGTGACGTGGGAGGTTCCCGCATTGTGGAAAGTCTTTTCCTACACCAATTTCGACGATCTGTTCATATCGATCCACATTTGTTGCATCCATGCTGTACCTGCATGAAGTACAAGAAAAACATTGGAATGTAACATTTGTAATGATGAAATGAGTATTTATGTTATGATGTACTAACCAAATCTTAGGGTATCCACCCCAATGCAAGTTGATGGATAAGAGATCCATATCCTCGCAATGCATTGAGAATAATGATCCACAAGTCCCAATGAAGAAAAATGGTGAGCACACCCCACCAATTAATTGTGGCGGAAAGAAGCTGGTGTAGAGGATTGGCAGTGCTGATCCAGGTATGTCAGTTAGATCCACCATAAACTTCCCCTGTGAATTGTGAAGCACATCCATATCATAAAATGATGATTGTGCTTTCCACTCATTCAAATACAATTGGAAAATATTATTCAGTCATACTCACATCGCTTGGTCTCTGTTTAAGTTGTATGATCTCATCAAAACGTGCTGGATCAATGTCGTTGACGCTCATTTCTGTAACATACTTCAGCTTTGAAGTACGCTCTCCACAGTTTAAAGCCCGCAACTTCGTCCAGAACAGCTTTCGATCTTCAATTGCTCTGGAATCTCCAGGTGCAACATGATGAGGATCTCCAGTTGGTGGATGTAGAAGGGTGCATTTAGCACCACCAAGTGAAGAAGGATGCATCACTCCTTCTTCTCTGGCCAAGTTGAAGAAGTCCAGTGCTGTTTTCACTTCTGGTATAGAAGCCTCAGTCATGGAAGAGGCATAAATGCCTCGATCATGCACTTTCTCCAACTGCTGCTCCAAGACCCTTCCAATTGGCCTATCTCGCAATCTTGCCCACAAAGTCCCATCCTGCGCAACAGGGGACCAGGTGACAACACCTTTCCCATGCGGATCCAAAGCTTCTATGAGCTCGGGGGTACACTTTAACTTCAGTATTCCATCCACCCACGCACGTTTTTTGAAAAATAAGTCTGTCACAAACTCGCCGAACCTAGCATACTCTGCTACGCCGATTTCATATGTTGGACACTCACGAAAACCGATCACTTCCTTGTAACTTGATGCCATAGTTACAGGATTTTTCAAACCAGATTTTCCTCCTGCATAATCAAAGATGAAATGTTTAATACATGATGTTATACACTTTGTAACACACACGCATTCTTTTAGCCACACTTTAACTTCAGTATCCCATCCACCCACGCACTGCGCTGATTGACAAGCGCCAGGAGAATGTGAAGAACTTCGCCCACATGAGAAATTCCATGGTCAAAGCTCTCCAAATTCAATGGCACGAAGTCACACACACGTATACAATGCCAAATACACATATATCTGAAACACAACACACGTATTTATAATTAAAACACAATCATTGTGCTAATATACATTGGGGGGCATTTCGAGAGTCCATTCACGTTTGTTTCCGAAACCATTCAACGGTTCGACAAAAAGTTTGCTTCTCTGGTTCTCTTCAACCGACCCTTCCCCTGCGAGCACCAGTGCTTCGACGGACAAATCGGCCATCGAGTATTCCGTCGGAAAATCGTGGTGGAATGGATGGTGGGTTACCTCGAGTTTCGTCGTCCAAAAATCCTGACTCTGCCTTAATTTTTGCCAGAGAAATCACACAGAAGAACAACCGAATTTCGAAAGCAATGCAGTTTTCAATTCAATTCACTTTGTCAAATCCTTCTGCGTGGGTCTTGTTTAATTTACTATTAATTTAACCCTCTCTCTAGCTATTCTACAAGCAAGCATCCGATGCTCACACTTCGAGCATTCAAACAGAAATGAGCAGCACACTGTCTGCTAAAGGATTAGCGCACCAACCTTGGGATGCTAATATACATTGGGGGGCATTTCGAGAGTCCATTCACGTTTGTTTCCGAAACCATTCAACGGTTCGACAAAAAGTTTGCTTCTCTGGTTCTCTTCAACCGACCCTTCCCCTGCGAGCACCAGTGATTAAAAAAAAATCCTGACTCTGCCTTAATTTTTGCCAGAGAAATCACACAGAAGAACAACCGAATTTCGAAAGCAATGCAGTTTTCAATTCAATTCACTTTGTCAAATCCTTCTGCGTGGGTCTTGTTGAATTTACTATTAATTTAACCCTCTATCTAGCTATTCTACAAGCAAGCATCCGATGCTCACACTTCGAGCATTCAAACAGAAATGAGCAGCACACTGTCTGCTAAAGGATTAGCGCACCAACCTTGGGTGGCCTCTTCCCGCATTCCAATCTAAATCCTCCTGCGAGGATAGTTNACAGAAGAACAACCGAATTTCGAAAGCAATGCAGTTTTCAATTCAATTCACTTTGTCAAATCCTTCTGCGTGGGTCTTGTTGAATTTACTATTAATTTAACCCTCTCTCTAGCTATTCTACAAGCAAGCATCCGATGCTCACACTTCGAGCATTCAAACAGAAATGAGCAGCACACTGTCTGCTAAAGGATTAGCGCACCAACCTTGGGTGGCCTCTTCCCGCATTCCAATCTAAATCCTCCTGCGAGGATAGTTCGCGCAGCTTTCCCAGGCAGCCTAAGCAAGGATACTTGTTTTCAAACGAAACTCAACGGAAAAAGCGCGACGAATCAACCGCAGCGAATTTTGTACACTCTTCCAGGAAAACATAAATATTGACGAATTTCCGCGCAGCGCAAATTTCCGCAGGCGCGCGCCAACACAAGTCTATATACTCTCGAAACAATCTAAATTGATATACAAATCCATATCATTCAATACAAAATTCGCGCAACAAAATAAATCGCAAAATAAAGAAGTTAGTATCCGCAACTAACGTCATCATCCTTGTCATCTACATACCCATCCATTGGTGCGTCATCCGAAGAATCATCGGTTTCCTTCTGAGCATCTTGCTCGGGCGTAATACAACGATTTTGCAATTCTTCAGAAGCTGGTGGCTTCAGAAGAATTTTGGCGTTATTCACTGCCTCCAAGAGCATGTCTTTGTCCATCTCCTCCAGAAAGCTCCTCCAAAAGATATCTTCCACACGACGAAAAATCGACAGAGGAATACTGAAAATAGGAAAAAACGTAGAATTACGATCAACTCAGAAAAATATGACAGGGACTATTACATAAGGCACGTTTCCTCAAGAGAATCTACGCTTGCACTCCGAGAATTTACATCCGTGTACAATTTAATGTCATCCTAGAGACTTTCATAATTGATCCATCCAAGACACGCGAGAGAAAAGACATTGACAGCAATGGAGAATTATTTTAACAAAGAAACTCCACTTTCTGCAAGTGTGAACTGAAAATCGCAGGAATTCCTGCGCTGATTGACAAGCGCCAGGAGAATGTAAAGAACTTTGCCCACATGAGAAATTCCATGGTCAAAGCTCTCTAAATTCAATGGCACAAAGTCACACACACGTATACAATGCCAAATACACATATATCTGAAACACAACACACGTGTCAAATGTTGGACACACACGAAAACCGATCATCACTTCCTTGTAACTCCATTGATATCCTCCAATAACAAAGTTGAGAGATTCACTTTGTCACGACGGGCGCCGCCATGACAGTTACTACATTTCCACTTCTAAACCTCGTCTTTTCATTATTATTATTCATTACTCCCTGAATTTTTTACTTATTTCAACATAAGTATTCCAAAATTCATAGAAATCCGCATTTTAATGCAAGAGAACCAAATGGTATGCTCCATGTTATATAATGCCGTGGCGGATGCGGCAGGGTGAGGTGCGGCTTCAACCTAGCCCTCTTAACTTCCCAGGTTCGACACCACCCCTGGGCATATTTTTTTTTCAAACTTGTTACCTCTTTTCATTAGTATTAGTTGAAGCAATGTGTTGAAATGTGTTGAAAGGCTGCGGAAATTGGAGGAAGGGGTTCATTTCCCCAATTAAATCTTTCACTTCCTTTAAACACAAAAATTTATGTTTTTATTGCTTTTTTCTTTCTTTTTTCAAGAAAGTGATTGCCAACAGCTGCCACAGAAGATTATATACTCTCCAAAATTAGTAGAAATGCGCATCCTAGAAAAATTTCAAAACGTACATCTGAAAAAAATATTTTCAAATATTTTATATAATATATTTTCAAAACTTAACTTATTTCCAAGCTTATCGCATTCCACGTGGTAATGGTACGCTCCGAAGCGTACCGCTTTTCATGTGCTGGTAACGGTACGCTCCGAAGCGTACCGCTTTTCATGTGCTGGTAACGGTACGCTCTGAAGCGTACCGCTTTTCATGTGCTGGTAATGGTACGCTCTGAAACGTACCATTACATAAACAAATGAAATATGGAATAGGTACGCTCCGAAGCGTACCGCTTTTCATGTGCTGGTAACGGTACGCTCTGAAACGTACCGCTTTTCATGTGCTGGTAATGGTACGCTCTGAAACGTACCATTACATAAACAAATGAAATATGGAATGCTGCACGACATGTAATGCGCAGATAGAAAAAATAATTTTAGTAGATTAAAAAATTATCTAAAAAAACAAATTTTTCAAATACGACTAAAAAGTACAAAAAAATTTGTATAGATTAAAAAATTAATCTAAAGAACCATGTTTTGAAAAAGCAAAAAATAACCTTAAACGTGGTGCGCATCTATTTCATTTATATTTCACTTGTTCCCAACAATCTCCATGCGCACCACGTTTAAGGTTATTTTTTCCTTTTTCAAAACATGTTTTTTAAATTAATTTTTTAATCTAAAGCTTAAACGTTGTGCGCATCTATTTCATTTATATTTCACTTGTTCCCAACAATCTCCATGCGCACCACATTTAAGGTTATTTTTTGATTTTTCAAAACATGTTTTTTAGATTAATTTTTTAATCTACTAAATTTTTTTGTGCTTTTTAGTCTTACTTGAAAAATGTGGTTTTTTAGATGAATTTTTTAATCTACTATAATTTTTTTATTCTTTTTAAAAAATATTCTTATAATATATAATTCTTTTCACAAAAGATTGCATTGTCATTAGTTTATAAGCTATCCTGAAAGTTTCAGCTTGCTATAGCTTGTCGGGAAGTGAGCAAAATTTTAGTTGCAAAATTTGATCCGGAGAAACAAACGGATAGGAAAGCGAGTTAATAAAAACGTGTTAAAATGCAGAAAAGTGACCTTGGTGTTCAAGGATTTCTCATGAACAGATTTTTAGAAGGACAAAACAAATTTCGGGAGGATGAGCGTGGGAAGTCGAGGTCAACTCTGGTCCCACGAGATTCCTTGATTGAAAGCAAGTGAAAACCGTAGAAAACAAGTCATTTTCAACTGAAAAGTGCATGAGCGCGCAAAGGAGAAACTCGTAAAGTTTGAGAATGGGATCGTTTTTGCATCTTTCAGTGACGAAGTTTCGATATTTACGATCTAGTTTGTGCCATTTGCTTCTGAGAATGGTATTAAACCATGGTTTACTACCATTCTCAGAAGGGTGGGGTGAACAACTGCAGTTGCGCACCCCACCCTTCTGGTGGGGGTGCGCACCCCTGTTTCAAGGAGAAGTGCTTCTGTTTCAAGGAGAAGTGTTCGCGAAAATCGGTTCCTAATGTGCAGCTGTTTCTCAAAAGTAGGTATGAGGGGGTGACTTCGGAATTCTAAAGTTCCAGCTGTGGAGGACCTCCAGTTTCAGTTTCGATTGGCTCATCTGCATGCAGTGATTAGTTGAATATCCGGGAGCTATAAGAAGACTTGCAAGGATTTTAAACAATTCCAGTGTATTAAATTTATGTTTGAAAGATGAATTTAGAGAGTTGAGGAGATAAAGTATTTGTGGCTGGCCAGGCCCAGAGGTAAAGGAAAGAACAGTTTTTTGAGAGGTGCACCAAAATAATACTCAGATGTTACTTCTCTTTCCCGTCGTCTTTGTGCGCAATTTTCCATTGAGGTGCTGTTTGATTTTCCAAGTGGTTCCTTTTGACTTTTCCTTTGGCATAGCTTATGAAAACGTGTCCCCTTGCATAATTCAATTCAAAATTGTTAAACCCCTGAGGAGCGCTCCGGTGCTTATTGATTCAGATTGGATTTTTCTCAGCACAAGTGATTACATTTTTGGTGTTCCTTAATGGTCTCTTTTTGGGTTTTCAGAATTCATCTGGAGTGATACAGGCCTTTTATTTCTTAAATAGTACGAAAATTTTATTTGAACGATGTCTGATAAGAACTTTTCAGCAGAAGACGGTTGTCCATTGGTCATTGGTAAGTTGATCAGAAAAGAAGGAGAGAGTTTTTTCTTTCTAAAGGTTTATTCTAATTCTTTTTCAGATCTTGACGTTGTTGATGATGATCATCTAGGTTCCCCCTTTGAAGCTGTCCATGAGGAACCAATGTCATCCAACCGAGAGCAGGAGGATGAATCTGCTGCTTGTATTCCGGGTATGTATATAGTTTTCCAAAAGGAAAGGGTATAATGGATGTGAGAATATTTTTTAGAAGAATTTTTAAAAATGATGTTATAATTTATTACGACAGAACCTTTTGAGGACCATGGTATTGTCCAGGAGGACGAAAGTGGAAGTGTTCAGTTGCCAGAGGCTTTCAAAGGACAAGCTAAGGATCTTCGAGAGTTGGACCAGGCCGAGTGGAAGAAGCTTTTGGACTATGCCAAGGTTGTTCGAAACCGAAGTGCTGCTCAAATGGCCAAGAAGGGCCTCTCATCAGAGTTAAAGCGCTGCCAAGAAAGTTCTTCACGAAAAAGAGCTCGTCTGGAGGAAATTGAAAGAGATGTTGCTGAATTAGAAGAACAGAGTGAGCGTCTTGTAGAAAGACAACAGCAGTGTGAAAATCGTCACTTATTATTTCAACTGGCTGACCAAGAGGCTCGAGTTAGCCGAAAAGAGTACGCGGTGGCAATGAGGGATCGATCTTCTAGTGACTTGGGGACTTTTCTCCTGAGGCTGAGAGGATTGAAATCCTTCTGGTTTGAACTGGGATCAAGTTGTCATGTTGCACATGATGGTGAGAAGTCTTTGTAACCTTTTATTCAGAACTCCGAAACTATTTTAATCAATATTGTTTCCATTTTTACTATTTTACAGAAAACAATATGATGAAGATTCGTCTGGGAAGAGGGGATGAAACCGTTGTACTGAATATTGGAACGCTGGATGAAATGCTGAAAACCTATTCTGCTCGTCAAGGATTGCCGCTGGTTCCGAAATTATCAAATCGTCAGGATTCTCAGTCTTCCACTGTGTCAACTGTGGTTTCAGCTGCATCATCGTCGCGAACTTCTAATGGAGCAGCGTCATCAAGCCATTCTCAACCTTCTACTTTGCATCAGGCTGCGCAAATAAGTTCTACATCTAGACTTGTGGGAACGCCCTCCATATCTTGCTCATCTAAGGTTTCCGATGCTTCCAATACTTCCTCCTCTTCGGACGTAGAATCAAAGTCTGACTTTAATTTTACTGATGGTAATTGCTTTCAATTTCCTTTTAAATATGTGAACAGTTGATCAATTGCTTCATTATCCAATTTTTCAGAGGAACTAGGAAAGTTGATGGGAACGAAACAATACTTTCCCAAGGACCCCATCAAATATCGTCGGAATGTTGCATCTCGCCTTGGTTTGACTCCGGATCATGTAAAGAAGCTTGGTTCGATTCAACTTCCAATTCCGGGAGTTGTTGTACAGGATTGGAAGCATGGGACTCGGACGTTTAAACACAAAGGCGAAAAGAGGAAGAATGACCCTAAGAAGACAGCTATCCTAATCATATCGTCATCAATGACAGCGGACATTCGAATTGGAGAGGGACGTGACACATTTGTTTGTCAAATGGATTCTGATGACAGCATTTCAACAAAGCCAGTTTTCGACTTCTCACATATGACTGCGGATCTTCCAATACAAGTTTTTCAGGTAGAAAGGAACTGAGGTGATTTAGTGAATTGATCTTTCAATTGCTTCCTTTTATCTTTTTCAGTATTCGGTTACCGGGATCTCCTTTGCATACGGAACATGTTTTGGTCCCTCATTTTGGAAAAGGAGGGTTTATCAAGATTTGAATCTGGATGAAGACTTCGAATTTGCACAAGTCTACGTCAGAATTGGAACTAATGATTTCAAGGAGTTGGCAAAGATGACGAAAGACATCATGGACACCTCTTTTGAACGATTCATGATGAAATTCAACAACTTCATGAGCAGGATTGCGAGTGAATTTGGAGTGACTGCCTTTGCGCTGGGGGCTTCGCCTCCTCCCATTTGCGCTTCTGGTTCCTTTGTTCATTCTGGATTGGTGACCGATTTACATGGACTTCCCATCTTTCCTCTTCGATTATCGGATGGGACTCGTAAAATTCCTGACAATATTAGAACCAACGCGGCTCACGCGTTACAAGATGCATTCAGGCTTCATCTGCAATCTGTGGTTGGAATTCGTCAGGGAGACAAAGAAGTTGAAGGACCTGGATGGATTCCCCTACCAACCCCGACTCTACATTTAGCTCCATTTGCAAAGACGTGTGATATTCGAGGAGACTTCGGACATTTGTCTATGCGCGCATATTTGGTTTTTGCTCGGGACCATGCGGTGGCCATCCAACTTGGCCTTGCAATAGAATTCGGGGTGAATATTTGGAAAAATATCAGTTCTTGCTATGGGAAACCTCCAGTATGGCAACCTGATGGCCGATCGTCGGAAGGAAAATCTCCTCGTCGGTTTCATACTCATTGCAGTGCCAACGGAGTGACTGACTGTTTTGGGAAACCGTTTGGTACTCTCAGAAGAGATGAGGAACGTCTAATTCCCCGAGATCCGTTTAACATGTATGTTTCAATGAAACCGCTGATTGTGACTTCAAAAATTAATGCATAATTTTTGAATATTTTCAGATTTCAGAAGGTGTTTTGCCAAGGAATCATCGACGAATGCTTTTCTCTGGAATTTTTGCAAAGAAGCCAAGAAATCGACCTTACTCGTCAGGAGGAGTCGTCAGAAGTTAAGCTGAGAGATCGCCATGTGGGAAAAATTGTTGTTGGATCGCTAGTTCGGATAAAAAAATCGCGTCAAAACATGATTGTTATTACGAAGACGGAAAAAGGTCTCTGGTTGGTTGGGGACCTTGGACAAACTTATGTTACTTATGATGAAGTTTACTTGATTAAGTAATGTTCCTTTTTTCACGTTTCATTTGACTAATTTTGTATGACTTTGTTGTGATCGATGCATTTTGTTGTGAATAAAGTTGACCTTTGTTTTACCAGACGTCATTCCCTTTAATATTTTGTTTCTTATAAAGATGCCATGTACTTGCAGATGCCATGTACTATACATGATATATACAAAATGTAACTCACATGCATAATTGTAGCACATGTGTAATAATACATGAACATATATCACCAATAATTGATCAGTATCACAAGAAATATATATCTATACACATAACTAAAGTATAGTTTCATATCCTCCAACAGTTGAGATATTGAACACATGTCAGGGCGCCATGACAGTCACTACCTTTCAACTTATGGCAAAGTGAAAGCATGAAGGTTGAGGTGTGCAAGTAACAGAACATGCTGGAATGCTACATGTTGTGAAACCGCCAACATGTTCTGGCAAAGTTTAATGTAGGAAAGAGGTACACGTTACAATATATATTAAGTATATTATGTGAAGCAATATGAAATCATCTTTTATTGCTATATACTCTAGAAATATGTATTACTGATTTACAGCATGAATGCTGTATGTGTATTAATTTAACATTTAAAACAATTTATACATGTTCCAACTTCTTCTGGCAAAGTTAATTGTAGGAAAGGGCAAAGCGTTACAATAATAAGTGATGCAATATGAAATCATCTTTCTTGCAATATACTCTCTAAATAAGTATTGATGATTTACATGAATGCTGTATGTGTATTAATTTAACATTTAGACAATTTATATATGTTCCAACATGTTCTGGCAAAGTGGTAATGGAAAATCATCTTTCTTGCAATATACTCTCTAAATAAGTATTGATGATTTACATGAATGCTGTATGTGTATTAATTTAACATTTAGACAATTTATATATGTTCCAACATGTTCTGGCAAAGTGGTAATTGTATGCTCTGAAAAGTACCATTACCACTTCGGTAATGGTACGTTTCAGAGCGTACCATTACTACTTGGGTAATGGTACGCTCTTAAACGTACCATTAACCAAGTGGTAATGGTACGCTCTTAAATGTACCATTAACCAAGTGGTAATGGTACGCTCTTAAACGTACCATTACCCAAGTGGTAATGGTACGCTCTGAAACGTACCGCATCCCATGTGTTAATGTAACGCTCTGAAACCTACCGCATTCCGAAATGTTCCAACATGTTCTGCCAATGTTTATTGTAGGAAAGGGGTACGCGTTACAATATATATTAAGTGAAGCAACATGAAATCATCTTTTTTGGCTATATATACTCTAGAAATAAGCTGATTTACAGCATGAATGCTGTATGTGTATTAATTTAACATTTAAAACAATTTATTCATGTTCCAACTTCTTCTGGCAAAGTTAATTGTAGGAAAGGGCAAAGCGTTACAATATTAAGCGATGCAATATGAAATCATCTTTCTTGCAATATACTCTCTAAATAAGTATTGATGATTTACATGAATGCTGTATGTGTATTAATTTAACATTTAGACAATTTATATATGTTCCAACATGTTCTGGCAAAGTGGTAATGGTACGCTCTGAAAAGTATTACCACTTCAGTAATGGTACGTTTCAGAGCGTACCATTACTACTTGGGTAATGGTACGCTCTAAAATGTAAGCATTCCAACATGTTCTGGCAAAACAATTTTTTTCTTTCCTGACAACATTCCCTAAACTCCCTTACCTTTGTACGTGTAATTCACACATTTCTGTAAGGTGTACTCAATTCTCAATCCATCACGTTCTTTTAGGACGCGTAAAAAACGCATCCAATGTTTGGACCTCCTCAAAGGTTATTTACCCTTACATTTGTACGTGTAATTCACACGTTTCTGTAAGGTGTACTCAATTCTCAATCCATCACGTTCTTTTAGGACGCGTAAAAAACGCATCCAATGTTTGGACCTCCTCAAAGGTTATTTTCTGACGCGCGTTTTACATGTTAAACCCCTGTCACTTTTGAACGTGTAATTCTACTGCAAATTTTCACATGTCTTTTTTCGAGTGAATATAGAGTTTTCTGGGAGCATGCCAGCATGGGATGCGCCTGCTTCACGTTTATTATTCACACGCTACAAAAAACGGGATCTTTACGCATATTTTCACGTGTCATTTCCCTGCAACTTTCTGACGCACTTTCTCAAAACGCCTCAGGTTTTCCTGGGCTTGCAGGATAGCATCTAATATCTAACTATTTTTGATTTTTTCCTAAAACCATACTTCATATACTCTATGTGTCTCTGTTGGATTCGATTGTAGATCATTGATATATATATATATTTATCTACTTATATTGTGTGAATATTGACAAGGATACCAACAGGTGAGGTTGTATTGACTTTTACCATCATGAAGTTTAAGATACCTTTTGTGGTTATGTTTGCAGATGTGTGGTTAGGCTTTACAGGTGTGTGTTTTGTTCTTTGCTTTACTCCTGTGTTTAGTGTTTCCGTTGTAGACTGGTTGCTTTGCCTTGATGTGCTGCTGAGAAAAGCTGTGGAGAAGAACAAACAAAAAGGAAAAGGGACAACACCAATTCAGGAGACAACATTTTATTTAAGTCCCCCTATTCAACAACAAGATCCTAAGTCGCGCGAAAATACATACAATACGCGCGCCTAAACTAAATCTCCCACAGTATGAAAGCTGTCCATGCTAATATTGTCCACTGGATTAGGCATGGGAGCCGGGTTCCTTGGGATGGTCCTGGCCCGGCTAGAACGAATCTTCCGCAGCATCCAGGCACGCAGCAGGGGCCACCCCAGCCGCGCAAAGACCTCCGCTGCATCTAGTTGCTCTGACCGGACCTAAAATCTTCCGCAGCATCCAGGCACGCAGCAGGGGCCACCCCAGCCGCGCAAAGATCTCCGCTGCATCTAGTTGCTCTGACCGGACCTAAAATATCAAAAATGAAGGCACGTGCAAGTTGCAAGCAAAAGTCATGCTTACGGAAAGAGGCCATTAAAGGTCGAACGGTTGCTAAAGATGGTAGCTCATCCATTTCCATTTCCTCAAAGGACGGATTGGGAAATGAACGAGTTTCATCTTGTCTATTTATGTTAATCTCGTTAACAGCCCTTCCTTTCTATTATGCACAAAAAAGCAGAAGCCAAAGCGAAACCACAGGCACCAAGGTTAACTCAACATCTTTTACCCAGTGTTGAAGCTAACACACCTTGCATTTGATATTTCTGCAACAGCAGACTACCCCAGCGATGAGGGAAGAGCCAACACCCAAGGCACTGCCTACCCAAGTTAGGATGTCTAACCAGAACGACAAGGGTGAGAATTCTGCTTGCACCAAGGTTCCATCCGGACGCCGAGCCGTCAAGTTAAACCCGTCGAATTGACCCAAATCATCCAAAATGCTGGAAAGATTCTGGGATACCTCAGCAGATGGTATGGGAGAGGACGGAATTGGAACCCCGGCATCCAAAAGATTCACCACGGTTGGGACTGAAGTCCAGGAGGGTGTTGGAACTGATGAAGATGCTGCAGGGACAGTGGTCACTCTGGTTGTTGGCTCCAAGGATGTAGTCATCAATGGCCCAGTTGTGGTGCTTGCCCGTGTTTGAGTTGTCGAAGACTTGGTTGTGAGGGGATTGGTGGTGGTGGCTGCTGTGGTTGTAGTCATCACTCCAGGAGCCATTGTCCTAGTTGGTTCCCACTGAGCTTGTTTGGTTGGTTGTGTTATTTCCTTGTCCTCTTCTTGTGGCAGACTTTGGTTGTCTTCAAGTTCTTGGACCTGTGCAGGTTTTTCTGAAAAATTCAAAATTTTGATTAAACAGGTCCATATTCCAACCTATTGAAGGGGAGTACTCACTTTCATACTTGAAGAAGCACAGTTCCCAAGGTTGAACCACTTGCTCCATACCCTGAGTCTTCCCTTTGCAATATGTCCTAGTAAACAGCTTGACCATCTGAAAAACGAGTCTAAATTATTCTTCTTGTTACAGAAAAACTCGAAAGGACAAAGGAAAACCACAAACCTTCAATCCTTTGTATCTCACACAATCCAAGTCCAGTCTGGAGCCCTGGAAGTCGACAGAGTGTCCAAACCTGCCTGGCTTTTTCACCTCACAGACATCTTCACACACTAAGGTGCCTGCAACATTGCTGCAAGCTTCCACATAGCCACTCAGCACCTGAAGATTCCACAGACAAGACAAAAGCTGAAACTTTGATCTTTCAAGACACTTTTCTGTTTCAAAACTTACCAAAAACAGGATAGATGTCACCACTACCAAAGTGAAAGATCCCATCTTTTTGTCCGTTTTTTACCGATTCTTGGTGTTCCTGACTCACAAAAATCCTCTGATTCGTCTCCTGAAAACCGTTTGACTCCAGAGGGCGCCGTTCTCCGTCCGCGTCGTACGCTGTCGTCGTCTTTGTACCGCGCCGCCGATCTTTTTAGGAATTTATCTGTCACGCGAAATCCAGTCTTGAGCACTAAAAACTGTTTAAAAACATAAGGGAGCAATATTAGAACACATTTGGCACAAGAATACTGCAGTAAAAACCTTTAACACTCACCTGCAGTGAGATGCTTACAGTTCCAAAAATCACCCAGAAATGAGCTCTGAGCACATTTTTCATG
>CAJPEX010002328.1:0-41308 GCA_905338405.1 Notodromas monacha
GGGTCCCTCAACATCACCCATGAGTCTTCCCTGGGAATCCCACAAGTACTATTTGGCACATGTTCCCCCACAGCAGCCATATATTTCTCTTGCAGGGCAGCAAATCCTCCAACTTTTGTAAAAGCTGCAGAAACACAAATTGATAATGATGTTGTTCATTAAAAGAATGCATTAATTACCATAAACTGTACTTGATGAGATTCTGAGCCTCAAATTGCTTTTTAAATTAAATTGACAGGATGCTGAACTTAGATGCAAGGGTTCATCAACACAATTAGTCTCTCACTTCTTTTCAAAACACATCAAATAACATTTCTTATTGCTCTTCCCTTTCTTGTGCCAAAAGGCCTCCAGAAAATTTGAGTTATGGAGATTAGAGAGGAGAAGCCTTTGAGTTTGATAGGCTTTTAATGCATCATTTTTTAGAGAAATCAGATGGAGACTCAAGAAGCATCCAAAATAGGGGAGGTTCGAGTTTTCAGAGTTCAACTGTATTTTTCAAACAAGACTGACAACAGTCTAACCTTTAACCATGAGGATGGAGGAACCAATCATCATGATGAAGAACTGGAGTGTGTCTGTGTAGATCACACCTGCAAGGCCTGGTCCAATGGTACAGACTGCAGTTATTGCCAGCAGGATCAGCACTGAAACGTACAGATTCCATCCCAGGCCTTGCTTAATAAACAATGCTCCACTGTACAGGTTAACCTTGGTGAGGGAAAAGAAAGATGAAACCAGGCACATCAAAATCATTGTCATCACAGATACTTCAGCTCTTCGCACTTCTTTCATGGATCAAGTTCTTTTCTCTAAAAAAAAATCCCAAACTCAAGGTAACCTGTGGTGAAAGCTGGAATTGCAAGGATACATTTTTTTAAACTCAGCCATTTTTTGAAACTTGTACATCAATAGAATTCACACAGCACACCCCATTTCTAATACTGTGCAGCAGGATCTCATTACAACAAATCTTGCTGAAAAAACAAACATTTTTACAACATACAGTATTTTTTCATAAGATCTTGGCAGTTGAGCCACAAAATTTTCTCCTTTCCACTGGCAATAAAATTATTTACAATTCCCATCATGTGGCTATTTGGTAACAATATCTTCCAATTAAAAAAACCAACCAATGATTCTTCACATCAAATAAATAAAAAACTCTTGATGATTAACTATCAAGCAATTAATTACACTGGGCTCCTAAATGAAAACTCACAAATGAGTCCTGTTGGACAAACTACAATATCATTTGAGCTTTCATAGGAAACGTTTGAATTTCTTTAATAAAAACTTCTGCATGACCAACAAAAACAGTTTAATTTAGTTACGAACATGTAAAATTTTATGTAAAAAAAATAGAACAGATGGAAAAATTCCTAACTTTCCAGGATAGTCAAAATAGGGTTCTCAAATGTTTTGAGTCCTTCAAAATTTGACTTTCTTGAACTCAACCATGTACAGTATTTGTAAAACACAAACAGGGATTGTTTCAATATAGCAAACACTCAATGATCCGTTCACACTGCACAAACAGAAAAAGAAACAATTGAACTTCTTTGGAGAGCGGAATATAAAAAAAAATTCTGTCTGATTTAAAAAAAAAAACTCTTGAATCAGAAAAATCTGAATTCCAACAAATAATTTGACACCATAAAAATTCTTCATGGCTTACAGAAATCTTGGTGACGACATAAAGAAACATGGAGAGAACCGCAAGGTAAACCCGTATCCTGGTGCTCCCAAAGCGCTTGTTCATGTATTCCGGCAAGGTACAAACCTAAAAACACAAGACAGGAGACAGGAACACATTTCTTACTCACACTAGGACACGTAAGAAAATATAAAATAAGAATAAAATACGCGCAGTAACACGGGAGAATCTGGCAACGCTCTCTTTTCATCAACTGTTGACCTATTTTCAGCACAATATTGTACCAGAACAGGAAACACTAACCGTTATCATCGCAATAATTTTCAACGTAATCCAAACACAGTACTTCAAATTTTAAAAATGCATCACAAAAGATTTCAAGCATCAATTCGTAAAATTGGCAGTTCAGAGCTTTAGACGGTATTTTCAATTTTCGACTTCCAAAAATATACGGGCATTAAATCAACATCACTGAAATTAATTTTCGAAAATGGAAAATAGCTTTTTCGTTTATTTCGCATTATCTTAAATTATTTTCCGATGCCTCCAAGAAATACCCAGATTTTATTAAAAAATCAATAATCATCACAAAACAGTTCCACGCGATGAATTCGTAAAATCGCCAGTTCGAACGTTATTTTCAATTTTCTTGACGCCGAAAAATATGCGGAAATTTAATCGAAAACATTTAAAATAATTTTTGAAAACAGAAAATCGATCTTTTATTCATTTGTGAATGATCTCATTTTTCCGAGGTCACTTGAAAATACCCAGACGTTTTTTTTCTTAATTCATCGCAAAACATTTCAACATGATGAATTCGTAAAATCAACAGTTTATAAACGGTATTTTCAATTTTCTTGACCTCAAAAAATAATGGAAGTATGCGGAAATTGAATCAAAATCAATTGAAATGTTTTCCAAAATTTGAAAAATTGCTTTTTCGTTAAAATTGCCCAGATTTCATTAAAATAATCCATCATCACTTTCCATTTATTTCATCATGTCCAAAAGTACGCAAAATGAATTAAAAACATTAATGTCAGGACTTAACGATGAACTAATTATCAAAACAAAATGTAGAGAAACTACTTCCCAAAGGCTGAGAAATCCCTCGGTATTCCAGAGGAATGAGACAGAATTTTTTTCCTAGAAAAAATACAGCTTGCGGTTACCATTCCAGAAATAACTTCGGGCGATTGCGACGAAACATCAAACTTTTGATCTTAGACCTCATTATTATTTATTAACCTATAATTAGTGACGACGACCCGAATATTTAATTGCAGCATCGCTGGAACTCACCCCACTGGCGATGAAGACTGGGAGAAAGATCCATCCAAGAACTTGCAACATCACAAGGGACTGTTGGAATCAATAAAAAACAATCTCAAATTCACGTAAACATTCTAAAATAGTGAAAAAATTACATAATTGATCAAGTCTCACATTAAACTCAAATGCTCCAACTCCAATCCCTGAAGCAGCTCCAGACCCAGCAAGTCCAATGAAGTGCTCACTTCCTATGTTACTAGCAAATAAAGATGCTCCCACCTGAAAAGTAATGTTTCCAGAGTTTCTTCAAATTGAATAATTAGGAAGAAACAGTTGTCTGACAGAAAAGGATAATTAATTATATTTTCCAAAGGTCTCTTGGACTTTTTTTTATAGCATAAATCAGCATTAAACAATACTTTTCCAGAAAACTAAGACCCAATAGCTTCCAGTTCTTGAGGTCAGCCATGTCTTTTGATGATCTTGAATTGAGGGTATGTCACACTTTGGTAATCAAAAACTCAATTTACTTCACTATGACAAGACCAAATTTACAGTTACAATGCTTGTTACCAAAAGAAAAGTAACTCACCGGTAACCAAATCATGTGTCTCCCAGCCAGGAAATATCCACTCACAGTTCCTCTTCCTTTTCTACACATGGACTGGAACAAAAACAGAAGCAGAAAATTGCATTATTCAAAGTCACTTATAAGAGTAATAACCAGCATTTGCACAATTCATGAGTTTAACAAAATTGCAACCAATTGGAATTTAATGTACTGGAAGAGATATATGCACCTGAATTGTTTTCTTTCATTTCTTTCATTTGATAATATTATGCTTTCTCAACTACTGTATTCCTTTTCACTTATTATTGTACAGTACTGTATATACTTTCTCAATGGTTTCTGTATGAAGAGAAAAATGACCTCCATTCTGGATACCTGTTGCTCCACATCCCGTTTTACTTTCATCTCAACAACCAAATTCATTCCCCTTACAATTACCTTCCAGAATTTTCATTTTTACTGACACAGTACAGTACTGTACTGAGAAAATTCCCTTCCTTGAATTATGTTGCTTTCTGCTATTTGTGATGTGTTTCTGCCAGATTACTGATAGTTATGATATCTTTGGCCTGGCTAGTTTTGATGTGTTTGATCAGCTTAGTTATGATGGGCTTAATCAGACTAGTTAAGTCACCTATGATGTATTTGGTCAGGCTACTTTTCTTTATTAAGCTACCCATGGTGTGTTTGGTCAGGTTAATTAGGCCAGTAATGATGTGTTTGGTCAGGTTTATTAAGCAATTTATGATCTATTTAGGCAGGTTGATTGAGCTAATTATATGTGTGGCAGGTTAATAAAGCAATTTATGATAGAAGTTTGGATGGAACTTGATAAGTGAGGTTGTTTACTCAATTCAGTAGTGCATCAGGGCCAGTTAGTTGGACATTAGGTCAGTAGTCAGTTAGACATTAGGTCAAGGCAGTTTTTAGCAGTACTGTATCATATAAAGCTCAAAATGTCTTTGAATTCAGTCAGGCCTTGGGTTACTACAGTGGCTTTAAAAACATAGGAATGTTATAGAAGTACAAAATAAGCCTTTGAAATTTAAGTGCTTTGATTTTAGACAGATCCAAATTATGTTTGGTTTCAAGTACACACACTTGAAAAAAAAAGATCCCATGATACAGAATGCCAAAGAAATGTTGTAACTTGTAAGCCCACAGAAATGTTGTAGAAAACCAATAAAATATGCCATTAAAATGCTTTGGTTTTAGACAAAACCAAATTGGGTTTGGTGTCAAGTACTGTACATACACCCACTTGAAAAGAAAAAAAGTTCACAGCATCCCGGTTGCCAAAAACGGATATTGTGCTCCAAGGAAAAAAATATGTATACACAAGAGCACACAGGACTCACCAGAACACCAACCAAAAGCACCAGGGCGAAATACACGCCAACCACAGCAATGTCCCAAGGGTTCAACCGGTTTTCCTCCAAACTCCTCTCCATCTTGCGTCACCACCACCCCTCCCGAAAAAAAAAATTTACAAATACAACCCCCCGCCGATTATGACTCGATAACGCCAAATTAGAACATTCATCAAATCCCCGTGCCAAACATGGCCATCAGCACCGGTGCACGACAAAAATATGCGCCCACAGCAGCAGCAGCAGCAACAACGAAACCGGGACTCGACCTTGACTGTCGTACACTGATATGCATCTTCGTCCCTCTCACTTCGAAAACGTATAGTACCTGTGTGCGTGTAAAATGAATCGATATAAAAGTCAGCAGGTTAGCGATGAACCAACTTCGTGACCTGCGTCGTCGCTATCCGACCCATCGCGGTATTTTTAAAATAGAAAACAAGGATTAGGGAATGCATCAAGTGAAGTTCACGCCAACCAATATTTGGATTTCATGCAAGAGGGTTGTCCCATTCGTGCGCGAACCTCGATTACTTCTAGAGTAGGTTTGACTATAAAAATAAAAAAACTATGATATAGCCCATGATGTTGTAAGGTTCTGGGATTTTTTCAATTTACTGGATTACAAGTTTTTAATTTACTGGATTAAAAGTTTTCAATTTACTGGATTATAAGTTTTAAATTTACTGGATTATAAGTTTTAAATTTACTGGATTATAAGTTTTAAATTTTACTGGATTATAAGTTTTAAATTTACTGGATTATAATTTTTTAATTTACTGGATTATAAGTTTTTAATTCTACTGGATTATAAGTTTTTAATTCTACTGGATTATAAGTTTTTAATTTACTGGGTTATAATTTTATGAGTAGAGGAAAATAATTCATAGAAAAATGCACCAGCACTATACACATTCATTTGTTCAACATACACTAATATTCAAATGTTTCAAACATCGAACGAGTCCTAGATCCCCGCAACAAAATACTTACTGTTGACAAGGACAAAGAATACATACGATCAGGTCTCGCTCACTCAAGTCAGGTAATATACAGTAGAACAAGGTGGTGAGGAAATGGTAAGTACCATTGATTCATGGATGGATTTTCAATAAATCGACACGGGCGACAGACCACATGATCCCTGGGGTTCTTGCGAAAAACCGTCGACATCGCAGAATACTGCAGTGAAATTCCCAGAATTATCCGACAGCAGAAGTTTCCGGATGATGAGCGGTCGAGAATATTCTCGACTGCTTCTCGAAGTAACGAGTTTGAAGCTAATAAACTTTAAAACAGAATGACGAAATCTAAAAATGGGCAATTCTAGCCAATTTGATCCAGGAAAACCGGCTTCTTTCTGGATCAGTCGAATTTTTAAAAAATCCCATCAAAAATACAAGAAAATCAGTCATGTCTAGTATTAGATTTCCAAAAACTGTACTGTAACTATAATATTCAGCTATATAAAAAAATGCATTCCCATTCCTATGTTCATCTGGAAACTATTTATAATTTTAATGATGCAGGGAATGCAACTTTCGGCTTATTAAGGTTATATTTTGTTGATTTCAGTTTTATCAAAAAGCCAAAGCAACAAAAAATATACAAAACATAGTACATGGACTCATTTAACATTGTGGGTATTGGGAAGGGGCCTAAAAATCAACTATTTTGTAATCAATTATTTGATATACATTAACAAGATTTGGCAAACTTCCATAAGTCAACAATTTTCCTGAGCCCAATTTCTAGTAAATACCACCTCAAAGACTCAACTCAAAGTTATGGTCAAACTTCCAGTAGTTGAATTTGTGAGGCCTTTCATCATTGAATTATGGCTAAACTTTCAAAAAAATGTTTCAGAAAAGCATTAAGAAAAGCATATGCAAATTATTTCCTTTATGCTCCATGCAAAAGATTATAAATGTGCAACATCTTTGAATACTGTACTGGACAAGTCTAATACCATATTTACTCAAGTACCACACACACCTTTTTTCCCAAATTTCAGAAGAAAAAAGGGGTGCGCGTCATAAGCAGGTACAAAATTTTCAAGAAGTTTCAGGAAGTTATGTGTGCATTATACTTGATTATAATGGAGAAATTTGGAACAAATGTAACCAGAAATTGTTCTTGTACTGAAAAAGTTGAAAATTGACCAGATTTTTGTTCATTTAATGCCTGAAGTCAAATTTTTTGTTTTCATTTGCAAAATTTTGTGGTTTTAGATTCACTAATAATTGGGGTGCGCATCTTAGTCAGGGATAAGATTTTAGCAAAATTTTCAACTGAAAAACCCCTCTGCGCGCCTTCCTCAAGGGTGCGTGGTACGCAGGTAAATACAGTAATTAAACCAGAATTCCATCAATTAACCAGTCCCAAAATAAAGAAAAATTTCCTGACTCCGTCAATTTTTTCTCCGAGTTCCTTCAAATTTGATTCCAAGTTTCCATTTCAATTGTAGAAATACGTTCTTTTAAAACCAGTCAACTCGATTTTAGATCACCTCGTATACACATACAGTAATTTCCTTTCATTTTTCTATTTGAAGAGCTCGTTTCCTCGGAAAAGCCTTTCCTCTCTTGATTGAACTTCTCATCGAATCACTTCACTCTGTTGACTATCCAACGTCGGTGAGAAAACGACGTCGAAGGAAACAAAAGAGAGAGAGAAAATAAATGCTGTATACGCAGCTCACTATAGAATCACCCAGTCACAAATAAGTCGTCGGGAAACCACATTCAATCGCTTCCCAACCATGGGAAAAACCGAAACAAAAACAAAACAGACACAAACACGAAACACATCCACCAGGCTCGTCGACCAGAATCCCAAGTCGCCGGAAGCGAATGCCTTCGGAAAAGATAAGCGGGACTCATCGCATCAAAAACCGTGACGCCGCGTTCCTTTGACTTTTATCACCGCTCAACTGATAGAAACATTATCGTCAAATCACTGGACAAAACATTCCGATCATNGTCCCATTCGTGCGCGAACCTCGATTACTTCTAGAGTAGGTTTGACTATAAAAATAAAAAAACTATGATATAGCCCATGATGTTGTAAGGTTCTGGGATTTTTTCAATTTACTGGATTACAAGTTTTAAATTTACTGGATTGAAAGTTTTCAATTTACTGGATTATAAGTTTTTAATTTACTGGATTATAAGTTTTTAATTTACTGGATTATAAGTTTTTAATTTACTGGGTTATAATTTTATGAGTAGTAGAAAATAATTCATAGAAAAATGCACCAGCACTATACACATTCATTTGTTCAACATAAACTAATATTCAAATTTTTCAAACATCGAACGAGTCCTAGATCCCAACAACAAAATACTTACTGTTGACAGGGACAAAGAATACATACGATCAGGTCTCGCTCACTCAAGTCAGGTAATATACAGTAGAACAAGGTGGTGAGGAAATGGTAAGTACTATTGATGCATGGATGGATTTTCAATAAATCGACACGGGCGACAGACCACATGATCCCTGGGGTTCTTGCGAAAAACCGTCGACATCGCAGAATACTGCAGTGAAATTCCCAGAATTATCCGACAGCAGAAGTTTAGAAAATCAGTCATGTCTAGTATTAGATTTCCAAAAACTGTACTGTAACTATAATATTCAGCTATATAAAAAAATGCATTCCCATTCCTATGTTCATCTGGAAACTATTTATAATTTTAATGATGCAGAGAATGCAATCTTCTGCTTACTAAGGTTATATCTTGTTGATTTCAGTTTTTTCAAGAAGCCAAAGCAACAAAAAATATACATAACGTAGTGCATAAACTCATTTAACATTGCAGGTATTGGGAAGGGGGCTAAAAATCAACTATTTTGTCATCAATTATTTGATATACATTAACAAGATTTGTCAAACTTCTGTAAGTCAACAATTTTCCTGAGCCCAATTTCTAGTAAATACCACCTCAAAGACTCAACTCAAAGTTATGGTCAAACTTCCAGTAGTTGAATTTGTGAGGCCTTTCATCATTGAATTACGGCTAAATTTTCAAAAAAATGTTTGAGAAAAGCATTAAAAAAGCAAATGCAAATTATTTCCTTTACGCTCCAAAAGATTATAAATTTTCTGCAGGTACAACATTTGTACTGGACAAGTGTAATACCATATTTACTTGAGTACCATGCGCACCTTTTTTCCCAAATTTCAGAAGAAAAAAAGGGTGGACTTCATAAGCAGGTACAACATTTTCAAGAAGTTTTAGGAAGTTATGTGTGCATTATACTTGATTATAATGGAGAAATTTGGAACAAATGTAACAAGAAAACATTCTTGTACTGAAAAAGCTAAAAATTGATCAGATTTTTGTTCAATTCATGCCTGAAGTCAAATTTTTTGTTTTTATTTGCAAAATTTTGTGGTTTTAGATTCACTAATAATTGGGGTGCGAGACTTAGTTGGGGATAAGATTTCAGCAAAATTTCAAACTGAAAAACCCCTCTGCATGCCTTACTCAAGGGTGCATGGTACTCAGGTAAATGCAGTAATTAAACCAGAATTCCATCAATTAACCAGTCCAAAAATACAGAAAATTTCCTGACTCCTTCAATTTTTTCTCAGAGTTCCTTCAAATTTGATTCGAAGTTTCCATTTCAATTGTAGAAATACGTTCTTTTAAAACCAGTCAACTCGATTTTAGATCACCTCGCATACACATACAGTAATTTCCTTTCATTTTTCTATTTGAAGAGCTCGTTTCCTCGGAAAAGCCTTTCCTCTCTCGATTGAACTTCTCATCGAATCACTTCACTCTGTTGACTATCCAACGTCGGTGAGAAAACGACGTCGAAGGAAACAAAAGAGAGAGAGAAAATAAATGCTGTATACGCAGCTCACTATAGAATCACCCAGTCACAAATAAGTCGTCGGGAAACCACATTCAATCGCTTCCCAACCATGGGAAAAACCGAAACAAAAACAAAACAGACACAAACACGAAACACATCCACCAGGCTCGTCGACCAGAATCCCAAGTCGCCGGAAGCGAATGCCTTCGGAAAAGATAAGCGGGACTCATCGCATCAAAAACCGTGACGCCGCGTTCCTTTGACTTTTATCACCGCTCAACTGATAGAAACATTATCGTCAAATCACTGGACAAAACATTCCGATCATAACTCCACTCTCTTCGTCGAAAACAAAAACAAAATTCATTCATTTTTTTTAAAACCTCAAAATCGCGGGGAAAATCCTCTCTAAATCTATGAAAAAAAAATGTCACTGTTTTCTAGCTGCAAATCGTTCCTGTGGGGAAAAAATAATAACGTTAATTTGCACACGAGATCGCTGAACCCGCAGAAATCGTAAGAAAAAGGACACGTTTCAACGATCAACTTTAATGCACAAACTGCAAAACATTCAACATCAACCAATTAGTTCGTGAGATGGTCGGAGAGTTTTACTTTCGCTTCTCTCCGGTTTTGCTGAACGTTCAACAAGATTTTTGTTGAACCAAGATGGACGAGGTCGATCCATTTCAATCAACCGCTTCCCCGTCTGAAAAAAAATAAAAAAAAGCAATCAAGAGTGATTTATTACTCAAAACGGGGAAATCAAATTTAAACAATTCCCAATGGATCCGAAAACGTGACTAATTTATTTACTCGACTGAAATGCTCACTTTTTCACGCAAAAATTCGATAAGAATAAATTATAATGGCGTCTCAGATAAGGAAGCAAAGGACAATATTAGCTCTGACGACAAAATAAAAATCAAGGTCTTGATTATCATTCAACCCAACAAGTCCTCACCACCTTTTTGAGTTTAATGACACCCGATTTAAAAATCCTGAGGGGGTTATGTTGGAAAATGAAGCCTAAGCACAATCAAAATACTCTTCCGATTTAGAAAAAAGAATCTATATACATTTTTATGAACATTTTCGTCTAGTTTCAAGACCCAAAGAAGATTTGTCTTGGAACCGGCGCCTTATACTCGATCGTATACAGTACTTCATTTTCAAAAAATAATAAATACGAAAGGAATATTTATTTCGCCTCATTTGATTTATCTACGCACAGGAATCTTCGAAATGGAGACAATTCCCAACTTTTGACTAACACGTTGAAATATAAAATTCTGCGCTTCATAATAAAAATAATAATAAATTATCTGCAAATCACAACAAATAGAGGATCTCTGAAAAAAAACTTACATTTGTAACACGTTCCGCTTGTTCATTTTGATAAACGAACTCAACATCTTGATCAATTGCACTCTTGCCCCAGGTTTTCTCCATGGCTGCTTGCATGGCCTTCGTTTCTTCCATCACAGTATCCAAGCAGTTTCCTATCAATCAATCCATCAAAAGTCAGGCTTCAAGTACTTTGAAACTCAATTCAAAGCACGTCTAAAACACCCCAATTTCAAAATTTCAGCAACAGAAGGTTTTATCACTGGCTACGAGACTCATTCAAATTTCGCAACGTAAGTTTCAAGCATAAATTATCTTCAGCACTTGAAAGCGTAAAAAAAATCAAAATTCAAAGCGAAAATCGGTTCCATGGGAAGAATCTGCACAATTCCACCAAAATATGAAACTTTGGACAACTTTAGCGGCGAGCTAAAAATACAATAGCGACTTAATCCACGATTTTATCCATCGTCACAATAAAAAAATTAACCAAGCGATACAATCAATAAAATACAACAAAAAATCCCTGCAGCGCGGCGAATTTTTCTTGACAACACAATATTTGCACACGCATTCCATTGGTGATTTTCGCAATTGAAAAGATGGAAGACACTTACTGCACAATTTCCCAGCCTCGTAATCGTGTCCACAGTCTTTGCACACCAACAGCGTCCTTTTGACTTGCAGGAGTTTCCGACCATTCGTCCAATTTTCCGCGCCAAAACGTCGTATGGTTCTTCTCTCAACACACCTTCGTTTCGTCGGAACTGCCCACAAAAATCCGTCATCCTTTCCTGGAGAGATTTCTGCTGATCCTCCGCCCAAAATCTGAACACAAACTGCGCCAAAAATGCCTCATTTGAACAAACAGCAAAAAAAAATGTGAACATTTTGAGGAGTCGTGAAATTCGTGTCAAAAGGAAGAGAATTTTTTGGATGAAAACACATGCCCGAAAAACGGGAAAATGAAGTCATAGAGATATGAAAATTTTCGGCAAGAAAAAAATACAGACAATAATTACCGTCCCTTAAAATGAGTCAATTGATTTTTTCCTTTTTAAAGTCGAAGCATCCTCGGTTAAAAAATCGTGAATCAATCAATAAAAAATAAATAACGCAGTAATTTGCTCCGAAAAAACCAAAAACTGTCCCCATTCTTTTCAAAGTCTTCAACGACTCGGTCGAGATATTGACTCTTTCTTTCACACTCTCCATTGACACAATTTTCACGATCACACCTCCAAAAAATTGTTACACTTTCTCCGAGTCTAAAAAGACGTCAGTAGTCTTTAAAAATTAACAAAATTATGAAGAGTGAATAAATATTTACCAGAAGGTGTCGGGTTGAAGCCGCCCCATTGAACCCAGTTCTCCATCATGGCCGACGCGCGTCGAGCCAAAACGCGACACAACAAATGGCTGCGCACTATCAAATCCATCCTTGAAGAAAACAAACAAGAAATAGCCACCAGAGGCGTAGAAAAATTCATGTTCAAACCGCAGGAATTCATCAAGAAATCACGCTACCCCGACAGGATATTTCATAAGTCAATGGTTTTCGCGGTTCGCGATTTCTCTCTTTTTACTTTCTGACAAAAAACGCATCGTGAATAACAATACTTTGAAATCAAAAAAATAAGGACTCGAGCGACGAAGGAAAAATGAAAGAAACGCACGAAAACTTTTCCTTTTTTCGTCAACAAGAAAAACGCTGCTTTTCTACACTGGGTGGAGTCCGCTACAAAAAAAGGGACTTTCGGCCAAGATCTGAAAGCAAATCATGGATTTCTCTCTTTCCTCAGGAATGCTCCACAAATGTTGAGAAACTCTTGACCACGAATCAAATTAACATATTGCATGAAAATTTATCGCTTCCACTAGCGATTCAAGCATTGCAGTTGGCAACAAGATCAATACTTTTCGAAATTTCATAAAAACCGTCTCTCCAGGAATTTCAAATTCCCGGAAAGGGGCTCATTCGGAGGGATTTCGGAATATGAAATGTGATGATGTCGCTTGAACGTCAAAAACTGATCACGAATTTCTTCACGCGTTCAATACTTTTCGCGGTAAAATTCACGAAGTCGCTTCGAAACCGTGTTCCTCAAAAAATATGATCCATTCACGGAAATTAAACCCCCAGTCAATAAATGAAATTATTTCACGTCGAAAGTGAGCTACAGTATTTTCGTTGAAATTTTGATTCGGAAACAACAATATAAATGACAGGGGCCAAGAATTTACTCTTCTCAAATTTCAGCTCACAGCTCCGTAGTTTTGCGATTGGAAAATTCGGCCCTAGAATTCCGAAAAAAAATCTTCAGAATAAGAAAAAAAAATTTAGATGATCTTATTTTCAGGGAGACACGGTAAGACCCAAAATTTTGAAAAACCCTCCCAAAATGTTCGTGGGTTTCAGTCAGTAAGATGGGAGTTGCTTCTTCTCCCACCATTTCGATCTCAACATATTCCCCCAATCCTCAGTTCTGTGAAACTCAACTCGTGAAGCATTCCCTGGAAATTCATCGCTGATTTTTCTCAGCCCTCTCCAGAACCTGGAAACCCGAAAGCCAGCTTGACAGACCCACCGCTAAAGCGAGACACAGTAATACGAAACGAGCATTTCTTTTTTCCCCTCGCGGTTTCAGTTTACGTATTCCCGTTGATGGTTTCGCTCACCTGCGATGAAACAAAACAAAAAAAAACACATTCCAGAGCTGGACAAAATGGTAACGCGCCAAAAAAAAAAAAAGTTGTTGTCGTGACTCGAATCCCAAGCAACACAAAAAAATACTTCGTGGGAGTTTCGATCGCATCCACTGAAAGGGGGTGGTGAAAAAAAAGCCAAGCGAAACGGGCCCCTTTCTTGGTAACGCGAAAAACGAGCCCAAAATGTTTTCTCTCCTCTCTCGCTTACAAAATATAGTTTTTCTCCGTCTCTAACGCACGCACACACACGAACAGTCCCAAGGATTCTACACATGATTTTTGTTTTTCCGTAATAGACCAAATCAAAAGAATTTGAGAGGAAGTTTTTCGCGAAACTTTTGGCTCCCTCTTACCGGGTTCATCCTTCCTAGATTCTGTTTAGTTCAGGGAATTCTCAGCGTAAATCGGAATGAACTAAGGTGAATAAATAGGTTTCTTCTTCCTCCTCTTTAAAGACATATCACATATCGCAAACTTTCTCCCTTTGGCTCTTGTTCAGTTGACGGACTGTACAGCGACACAATCATACACCACAGGGAATCGTAAACAAAGTAATCGAATACCCGAAGCGAATAAATGCGCGAAACATTTGAATAATCCGTGATGGCTTCACCAACCTGAGTGATTCAATAATCCAGAGGTTCTTGAAAGCTGCTGAAGTCACCCAACGTCCGCAGCAAAGATTAAAAATAAACATTTACAAAGTATTACGTCCATCAACTGAACAAGAACTGCACGATTCCCCCTATAAAAGATTCCTAGAACGTAGCAAACGTTGGGATACCTGAAAGCGCCCATTCGTTTCGCGGGAAGGATTAAATACAAGGCTGAGGCCCAATGCGTTCACGACATGGATGAAAAATTACTCGAAATCTCGTTTTCATTCTTAATCCACGTCATCAACTTTATCGAAGCTGCCTCAAGAGTTTCTCTTTCTACTTTTCGACCATCGAATCGCACGAACAGCTCTACTGGCAGAAGAGTTTAGCTATGAAAATCAGTAGCTTGAAAAGGTGTTCGTGCAAACCGGGAAGAAGATGAGGATTGAAACAGGGCTCGCTGCGAAAGAGACACGATTCAAGTGTTCACGGTTCATTAATAAATTTACAGGAGGATTACAACGCGAGTCCACCCGATTACAAAGCAGGAATCCACGAGAGGCGAAAATGACGCGCTTCTTCGGACTCCAGTCTTGAGGAGAGTCCCGCAGATCACGATTTGTGGTTATGAGTAAGCCACATGAGGCCCTCGAACAACCCATCGCCCGATGACGCTATCGAGGGTTGCACGTACCAATTCCGGTCTCGTAACCGCATCAGTCCCAGCTTTTCTTGAATCTCTTGCGGTTTCATGGCTACACACATCAAACATAGACGAGTCTGTTCGACCAAAAATTCTTAGGAAAAATTGAATCTGAACTCACCATCAGGGAGATCCTGTTTGTTAGCGAAGACCAGGATGAGAGCATCGCGCATTTCGCGATCATTGATGATCCGGTGGAGCTCTTGTCGCGCTTCATCAACGCGGTCTCGGTCCGCGCAATCCACGACGAAAATCAAGCCTTGTGTTCCGGTGTAGTAGTGCCGCCACAGGGGCCGAATTTTATCCTGCCCACCAACGTCCTAAAACATGAAAAACTGTCAGAGGCACTGAAAAAAAAAAGAGAGATCCGCAACGGACAACGTACCCAAACGTTGAATTTGACGTTTTTGTAAGTCACGGTTTCTACATTGAATCCCACGGTAGGGATCGTCGTAACGCTCTGTCCCAACTTTAGTTTGTACAATATTGCTGAAAAACGGAGAACCAGTGAGTATCGACGTCGGTAAGGATTCATGGGCTTTGTGATCTTACTTGTTTTCCCCGCAGCATCCAGTCCAAGCATAAGGATGCGCATTTCTTTGTTTCCAAAAATTTTCGACAGAATCTTCCCCATGGCGGGATGAAGACACTATTACCGCGACGGCGGGTCATTCACACCATTTTCCACACAATGAACAGAACAACGCGACAGCTATAAGGTGAGAGCACCAGGAATGAGGTTCGGCTTATTCAACAGACGATGCCGGAGTTAAATTCGAGGGAATTGTGGTGATCGATTTCGCGCAGTCCGCGGCGGTCCGAAAGTCACATCTAAGAAAATTCGATTTTGGACACTTTCCGTTGCACGAGTGCTCAGAATCCCAGCAAGGATCCAGTAGCTTCCTCGTCCATGGGAGCAAACGCATAGCTCCATCTATGGATAGCACAGGGTACTGCTTTTGCCTGCATCAAAAATGAGATCTGTTATGGCTCCTCTAAAATTACTCCCAGATATACAATACTCCGATATACTCCATACATTCTGCTAGACTGTTGTGCTGAAGTTGGGCATCCTCCCAGAAAAAAATGAGGGTGTCTCTTCATTCAGGCACTCATAGTGACAAAAAAAAATTTTTAATGCATATATATGTAAATCACACACTTACAATATTTCCTCATGCCATCAAGCAGGGGCACAAGCAAATCTCTTTGACATATCCCTCTATAAGAATACTTTTCAGGCTACACAAACAATTGTAGAATGATCTGCAAATAATGAACACCTCTTATTATGCTGATGAAGCATGAATTCTTCTGCTGTCCATGAAATATGATCCATATTATATATACAATGTTTCCTTTTCAAGAAAAACAGGGCAAATGAAGAATAATTTTAAAAAATATAAAAATAATTTAATATTAAACGAGCTATTTAGTGAATAAATTGCCTCTATATATACAAAACAAATTTCTTGACCTTTTTAAAATTCCCATCATGAATGCTTGATATCTGGGTTATTCAATGAACAGGTTGAATTTGTTTTTATACAGGGCAATTGCGGATTTAGTCAAGTATTACCAGGTCTGTTCTCTCAGGTTAGAAAATATACAGGATGAGCAAAAAAAAGTGAACCAATATTTGAATTAGGATATCTCTGTAAAAACTTGAGCTACAACAATAATGTTTGTACATCGAATGTTTGCATTGGAGTTTCTCTCACAGCTCTTGTGTTCCGCCATCAGGGCTGTTCTTTATGGATAAGTGTGCTGGGGTGCAGAAATTTAACCAGAAAATCCATGATACCTTCCACAGTGTGCTCACAGTCCCAAAATTCATGAAAATAATGTAGTAGTGAGAGAAAATAGTTGATGAGTGGGATATTTCACTACTCCCAGCAGTGCTCCCAATAAGGATTTTTTTTCTCTGGACCATGGTGGGATTTTAGGCATTGCCTTGTCCACTCAGGCCTGATTTTTCCAGCTCATCTTCCAATGAATGTCCAGTGAGCTGATTGAGTGTTTGTCTGGTGGCCTGATTTTGTGCATCCTGGGTTTTTGGGTATTGTGTACATGCCCATGATGATTTTTGTGTTTCCTGTTGGGTTTTTTTCCTGGGTGGGTTTATATGGACTTATTTATTTTCTTGTCTGTATTTATCTTGAATTTTTTTTGTGTGCACTGATGTGGGTTTTCGTGATTTTAAGGTAATTTTTGGGAGGTTTTGGAGGCAGCAGTTTAATAGGAAGAGTCACTGATGGACAACATTTTTTTCTGAAAGTTTTCATTCAAATAGTTTTTATGACAGTTTGATGACAATTAGGACTATAAAACAAAAAGCGATTTGAAAGAAAATTGAATTAGCTTTCATTTGGTGTTTTTTCATTGTTGTAGCTTACGTTTTAAAAGAGATATCCCAATTAAAAAATCGGTCCTTTTTTGCCCACCCTGTATATGATGTAGTAATACTGTACTTTCTTAAGTAATATGTTCCAAATTTAAAAACATTGGTTAACATGCAAATATAATTTCAAACCTGAGAATGCCTGCATGAATATATAAATAAATAAATTAGCAGTTTGTGAGTCAGTTTTTATAAAATGATTTTGTGAAGCAACTTTCAGACTATAGAGACAGGTTTGAAGTCAAAATAAATCATAACCTTCTGAAGAAGAAGGCAGATTAGAGAGCAGCAGACAGAAAAGCAATACAACTTGTTCAACTTGCAAAGAATATACTGATACATTCAGCCAATATCCCTTCATTTGCAACACAAGAAACAGGAAGGCAAAATAAAAATGTAGTTTGAGATATAGTAGAATACTTGCTTATTAAATAATAAGCAATTTTGGTATGATCCCCAAAATACAGTACTGTACTGGGGTAAAGCAGAAATCATATGGAAGGCTGGTACCAAATTTAAAGCATTAGATTGCTCTAAAAATGCTAAAAGCTTGTAAGGTAATATTCCAAAGCAAAGTTTGAAATTTCATCAAAATAGAAAATCTCACATTTTCTGGCTATTATTACAGGTGTAAATTTTTTGAAAAGGGTTAAAAGTGTCATCATTGTTGAAGAATTTGTTGAGCAAGTTGAACAGTAAACTTCTCTGGGTAAAATAACCATGATAATTCATTTCTGAAAATAGTGTGAAGGAGTATACATGCAGTTTCTGTTGTGTTGTTTTGAGGAATAAGATGAAGTTTCAGATTGAAGAGAGTTTTGAATGAGGTATCAATTTCAACAGAAAAATAACCCTGACGCCATTCATTCTGGACAATAATTTATTTTTTCTTCTGCATCTTAAAAACAAATGTCCCTGAAGTATCTCACCACAGTCTCCACACATCATAATGATGAATGAAAAATTCCTGCTTGTAGAAAAAATGGAAAAATTACTTTCTGGTCATGGCTAAAACAAAATTGCAAGATGTGAATGCACTTTGACCCTCTTCTCTCCAGGAATACATTTTCTAAAAAAAATGAGGAGAGCAGCTACAGTACATCATTTTTGACAAAGACACTCCCCCAAGCTTGTATATAAAAAATAGCTCAAAATAATGTTTTGCTTCATACAATAAATATTCATGCTGATGGAAACATTTTAGCTTTGTTCCTGGTTTTGCTGATTCTGGACTGCATCATCTCCAAACTTGAACATGCTGACGCTGAACTGCCCAGATGCTGGGAAGTTTTCCAATGCAGCTTGAACTTCTGGGGAAGGTTCCAGTTTTGACTTATTGTTGTCATCTGCAGCAGTTGCATCAGAATTGGTCTCCTCAGTGACTGCACTCTGTTGATCATCAGCAGGTACTTCAACATCCACAGTATCAACATTGATGCTGTCATCATTTGCAATCCTCAAGTCAACCCCCACATCAGGAATGCCCTCATCATCTGTTGATGGATCCTCTTGCTGGCCATCATCTGGCTGTACTGAGGTTTTTATTGTTATCTCCCTGGAATAAGGCCTGACTTCATATGATTTTGGCTGCCTAGGTGCTTCTTTCTGATCAGCATTGATCTTCCTAGTTTGTCTATAGTAAGGCCTCAGTGGCTGATAGGATTTCCCTTGTCTGGCTCCTGTTGGCCTTGGCCTGTTGACCTCCACAGTTTGTTTTCTCTGCGGGGGAGCCGAATTTTCAGACAAAGCATATCCATAAGAGGTCTCTCTTTGAGGCTCTGCTGCTTCAAGTTCTGATGATCTGAAGTATGGAGGCAGAGTTCCTGTATAAAAAAAGTAAATTTGTTTCAGTATACAGGACACTATTATACAACAGCTCAAAATTATCTGGAATCTATATGCAGTAAAATCTCATTAAAAATATACAATTAAAAAAAATTCAGTGCAACAAACTTTTCTCAAGTCCCAGTAGAACTTCCAATCAAATAATCTCATTATAACAAACTATTATCCCAGTGTAATACACTTTTTTGGGGAATTTTTACAAGATTCTCCAGGAATGAATTTCCTGTCTATATAGGCACTAGGCGAAGTCCAATGCCAAATATGACTGAATGGGTCTCAGCATGGATGCTGGAAGCCGTAATCAATGACAAAAATACTTTGAAATGGATCCACACATCCTCCTCTAACCAAAATAATTTTGACTGTTTGCAACTGCTGGGTTTGAGGCTGATTTTTCTTCTTATTTTTAAATAAAAATATGACCTGGTTTTTCAAACAATATCTAAAATTCATGAGTGTCAGAATAAAAGGAAGATCTATAATTGATTATATACAGGTCTGATGTGAACATTAATTTTTAAAATCTGGTTTTAACAAATTATTCATTATATATAGCACACTTTTTCTGAAGCCCCCAGAAAAAGTTAGTTGTAGCAAGATATTACTGTAATTACCTGACTGCGCCAAGGTTGAACCAGGATTTCCAGACTTAATGATAGAGCGAAGGTGGAATTCGTCATCATCCTGCTGTGCGTCTAGCTTCTGGAATATTCTGTCGTCATCTCGACCGTCAGTGACCTCGTCAGACTGTATGCTCACTGGCTTTCCCTGTTTGATCGGAGTTTTGTAGCTGTACACAGTGTACGCCTCTTCTGACACTTTCCTGGGCACGCCGTAAGAAGGCCGGTTCCCGGATTTCTGCTCCTCGCTCACGTGAGGCACCGAGTAGTCCGGCACGTATCTGGATTTCCTTTCGTCAGACCCGGGTGATTGCGGCTGGGCGTAACGAATCGGGGCGACGTAAGTGGACCCAACCGGGTTTTCTCGCGGCTTATTTAGGTAATACTTCTTCTTGGGCTTGGCTTCTCCACTTGAAGAAGCTTGGTCGTCGGAAGTTCTCCCGTATCCGCTTTTTGATTGTTGTTGTTGTTGTTTCCGGCCGGGCTTAGGTCGGGCTTCGTCAGAGCCATCTTCGCCAGAGGGCGCAGGGAGCAGGTAGACCAATTTGGTCTTCTTTTTCTTGCTGGGCTTCTCGTCAGAGTCCTGTCCACTTTGGTCTTCGTTGGAGTCTTGCTTTCCTATTCTGGGTGGGCCATAATAACTAGATGGCGCTTCTTCAGAGGATTTTTCTTGCTTTTTTGACTTTTTGGGTGGGCCATAGTAGCCAGATGGCGCTTCTTCAGAGGATTCTTGTTGCTTTTTGGACTTCTTTGGTGGACCATAGTAGCCAGATGGCGCTTCTTCAGAGGATTCTTCTTGCTTTTTGGCCTTCTTTGGTGGACCATAGTAACCAGATGGCGCTTCTTCAGAGGACTTGTCTTGTTTCTTGGACTGTCTTGGTGGTCCATAAGAGGCTGAGCGACCTTCATCTGAATCTTCTTGGGAGTCAGAGTTTTTATTTCTGGACTGCTGTTTTGATGGTGGTCTGTATGCTGATGGTGCCTTCTTGGGTTTCTTTTTGCGACCGTAAGATGGTGCTGCTGCTTCATCAGAGTCGGATTGCTGTTTTTGCTGCTTCTTCCTCAGAGATGCTGGCGCCTCTCGTGAGTCTTCAAAGGATCCACTTTCAGACGACCTGGCACTATAATAATTTTGCTCCTCACTTTCACTGTTTCTTGATTGCTTTTGATACCTGGAGCCTTCTTCTGACCCCGATGAGTCTTTGTTAGATTTCTTCGCCTTTCCCTTTGATGGTGCACCATAATATGCGAGTTGTTCACCAGAGTCTTCCTCAGAGTCCTTCGGTCTTCTTTGACGAGACGCAGACTGAGGTTTCCTCTTCGGCTGCTCTGCTGATGACGAGTTTTCGTCTGAGTTTTCGCCCCGCCCCCGGCCTTTGCTCCCTTTCTTAGGCTGCTTTTTGCTGTAACGTTGACCAGATGACGCTCCTTGCTTCTTTCGTTTACCCTTGTTCTTGGACGTGCGGGATTCCCGGCTATTGCTGCTGCCGCCGCCGCGCGCCTCGGTTGAAGAGGAGCGACCTCTGTCTTCACTGTCTTCATCTGACCGGTTTCTGCCTTTCCTCCCTCCCCCTCGTCCTCCTCGGGTGTCAGGTACTGAGTAGTCCGGTACAAAGGATTCCCGGGAGTCGTCGTCACCACCCGAGTTATCGTCATCGTCTTCCAGGGACCGAGTGCTCTCAACGCTGTCCTCACTAGACACGCCTCTGACCCCGCCCCCTTTGCCTTGCCCCGCCTGCTTCGGACCCAGCGGGTTGAAGCCCTTGGACTCCCCGCTGTTGCTGTCTCCCTGTTTCTTGGGGTAGTACGGCAGGCCTGGCTGGAAGTTGTAGCGTTGTTTGGCAGGCCTGCCGTGGACGTTGCCATAGTAGCCATCGGGGCTCTTGACGTGGTGGGCGGCCACTTGGCGCAGGTTGCTGTACACGGAGTACTTTTCATTGGACCGGGCGTAGTGCTGGGCGTAGTAAGGGGCGTATCTCTTGGTCCTCTCGGCACTGGGGCCTACGATGACTTCATGTCCACCCTGTTTGTTCACATGATGATGGACAGCAACAAAAAAAAAGAGAGAGAATAAATAATTACTGTAGTTGTATAGAGCCCTGGATAGTGGAAACCTCCCATACACATTTAAGAGCATACCTATTCCTCTCAACATCTCTATAGGTTGCATTTAAAGGGACTCACTCTTCCAGGGATTACAGTAAAGATGGTACCTTGCAATTTGACCCTAATCCATTGTTGGACTATAGCGTCAAATTGTGTGGCAGAGGTCAAATTGAGAGTTGACCCTCCCTGCAAATTTGACCATCAAATTGCAGGACAGTCAAATTGCAGGAGGTTGAATTGATACCATCTGTACTGTAAAGCAATGTTCCCAACCTTTCTGGGCCCACAGACTGGCAAATTTGTAAAAATTTTTTGTAGACTGGCAAATTAAAATAAAAAAATTCCCAACTTGAGAAAGTTTTGCTTGAAAGACTTTTATGGCAGACATTGAAAAAGTTTCTTGTTTTTTGGTAAAAATTGAGAGTCAATGTAGCAGCCATGTTGGGATGTCTTCAAAGGAATTAGAAAGATGGGCTTGAATAAGTACAGTTTCATAGAATGGAAATTTAAAATTATTTATTTCAGCCAGTGAAAATTTGTCTGGAGTGTCAGTAGGAGAAAAGTCATTTTTTTTTCTTCAGATAATTTCCACTGTAATTGTCTTTACAAAATGTAATAATGTTTAGAGATAACAGGCTTAATTGCTATTTTTAATAATTTTATTCTGCTGCAAAACATTCTCCACATATGACTGGGGAAAAAACTTCTGCAGACCCTGGTGCAGGTCCACAGACCACACTTGTGCAACAATGCTGCACAGTATTTTAATTAGAAGATTTGGTTTCATTATTTAGGCACTAATGTAATTGAAGGAAATCATTTTCTTTCTAAACAATCAGAACTGTTCATTATTGATGTTGAAAGCACTGTATAGAAATATGTATAATCCCTTGTGTATGGAAAGCATACATTGATTGAATTCCATATTTTTGTTCTCTTTTCTGGTGTATGATGTGTTTGGCCAGCACAATTCAACATGGAAAAAAGGCCTTGAAGTTTGGCCATTGGAGATTTGATCAAAAAATTGTTGAGTTAAAGTGGTTTAAATTTCATTGGATTTGAATAACTTGGCCAGGGATTATAACTGCTTCAGGGTGTTTAAATTGTGGAGATTTTTCTTGGTAAAGCCCAAAGGAATATTGTTTTTTTTTTTTAGATCAAGGATTGAACCAGAAACCTTTCACCTCTGCAGGAAGTGAATAATAATAGAAAGAATGAATAAAACAATGCCAATCTCAGACATGTATATAGATAAATCCTAATTAAACCTCCTCAAGTACTGAATCCAGTAGACTATAGAGGAAAAAAAACATGAATTCAGGTCTGATGAGTCTTTATAAAAAAATAATAAACTGGTGAAACTTGTTTCAGACTGTCCAGCAAATAATGTAAAAAAAGACTATAGGCACTACTCACAGGCAGTAATAAATAGTCGGTGGGTTGAGCAACAATAGCAGCAGCTTTGAGGTGCTTGGGTGACACAATACCGATTGCAGCATCGTCGCTTCTCCCACCCGAGTGCATAGATGTCACCCGCGTCGCCAGCAACACCTGCGCGACTGCAGCGATCCAGAGCACCCAGGAATCACTTGGGCTCATGGTCACCAAGTTTCTCCCTTGCTTTGGGTTGACCTAATTTTGTTGATTGACAGCCTTTAGACGACAATAAAATATTTTAAAGATACAGTATATAAAACATGGATTTTCCAAGTCAAGCTACCCCTATATTTCAAATATATGTAGTGAAATTCTGTCCAAGTACCTTTAGTAAAATGCACTTTCACTCTCCTCTCAGTATAATTATTTGTCATGTCAAACCTCTCTCATTCAAAATTTCAAGGTCTTTACAAAATTAAATTGTATTTTTTCTTAACTTTTGTCAAGCAGATTGAGCATCTATAAATAAAAAACACTTCTAATAATTTGGCCAGGAAGTAATGTCCATTGATTAAACCACTCAAATTTCCAAATTTTGAAAATCTTCAAAAGAAAATTTGTGAACCCCTTTGAATTCAACTTTGCAAAGTTCAATGTTGAAGCTGCTCTTTAAAATTGAAAAGCTTTTTTGTTGTTACAGTAATTTCAAATAATGTACAATACTATAGGCAAATACAGTATAAGGTTTGGATGAACAGAATTATCAGTACAGGTGGTACCTTTCAATTGGACCTTGATCTGTTGCTGGACTTGGATCAAATTGCAAAGTAGTCAAATTGTGAGAAACTTCATAAATTTTTGAATATGAGCGCAAAAAAACCAAAAAGTGGCCAAAAAGCAGGTTGAATTCTGGGGCAGAGGTTGAATTACAAGTCAATAAATCTCCCTGCAAATTTGACTGTCAAATTGCAAGGTACCACCATGGTACTTTCCTGTTATCTCAGTACCTACTTTCCGTGCACCTGCTGTAAACTGTGAATTTAATTATTCTGCATTCTGCTGAAACTGATTTTGCTGAAACTCCCAAAATCAGTTTCAGCAGAAACCCAAAGAAAGCAGAAACTTATTTTGGGAGGCGGTTAGGTGAAGTTAGGTTAGGTCAGGTTATGTTAGTCACAAATATCCTTCAATTAACATAACCTGACCTAACCTAACCCAACAAATACTGAATTCACAAGACAAAGAAAAATGGGTACTGAGATAACGGGAAAGTACCGGTACCACCTGTATTCTGCTTCACTTTCAAAATTGACATTAATGGATTCAATTTTACAGATTGGTGTATCATGAATAACCAATATTATAGAACACTTCTAAAAATTTTTCATTGCCAGTTAAAATTTGCTGGAAAACTGAATCATAACACACCCAATCAGTGCAATACAATTTGGCACATGCACAGTATGTGTAAATCCCAATGTTAGCATGTTCTTGAATTTGGCATTTTAGAGTAATAATGCTACCAAATATTTGAAAATGTAATTCATACTATAACCTCATATGCAAATTATGATTCCAAATTACCATAAAAAATTTACAGTTTTCTTTAACTTGGAGGATTTTGCATTGCATCTCTTTGATTCTATTTTGATCAAACATATTTATATTTTTAATAAAAACATTTACATTAAACTTCTCCATTTTCCCATCTTAACACTGTGAGGATTGTATGAGGGTGACCTGGCAATGAAAAGGGGTATTCTGATTATATTGGAAATGTTTATGCTATTACTGTAATACCCTTCATGAAGGTCACCTTGAAATATGAATCCACTCATTAATAAAATGGACCAAAAAGTCAAAAGCCAAAACTAAAATTGTAAAAAAAAAAATCAGGAAAATTAACAAATTCTCATGCTCTCAAAGTATTTTTCATTATACATTCACTTTTGACTCAACAAATGTGGACAGCACAAACGAATTCTGTCAATAAGTTACAGACAAAACTTTTTGAATCACCCCCTTATTGTATGTAAAATTTTAAAAAATGCACAGCAGCACAGAGACCCAGAGAAAGTGACACTGATTTATTGCTCAACCCCAGAGTTTCACTGTTTGACTTCACTGGACTCGAGTTTATCGAAGAAAAACAACAGTGATGTCCCATATTATTGTAGAAACGAACCCCTGCTGTTGGGCTTTTTGTGCCACGCACCAATCCAGGTCAACAGCTGGGTCCAGACTGAGCCAACTTGGGTCAGGCTTGTTTCTCTTTCTAAGTCCCGCAAAGGGGAACTCACAGCCCATTAATAAGCCCCTCCCAGGAAAGTTGTTGACCTTTCTTGAATACCAATAAAGTCACCATTTGGCATCAGATTCGTCGTATGAAAAAAAAAATAAAGTGGGAGATACACATTATTAGCTTCAGTTGTATTTTTCTCTGCCCATTTCTAGGCTTTGTTCTTGAGGCTATGGGAACTTTTGATGGTGTATCATTTAGTTTTCATGAGAAAGTCTCTGATTCATTAAATAATTATGCAAGGGACCACAAAGGCTTGGCTGAGTCCTTTGCTTCTCTGTGTCACTGTTGATCAATGTCTCATTGACCTTGGGAAATATAATCAACAGTTTTGTCCTTGATATAAATAATTTGATATTTATAGAAATCATTATTGGTGGTCAGTGGATCATATATTGGATATTAGAAAGTCAGTTTCCTCACTTACATTTCAAATTCCAGGGTTTCTTTTTACAATGCCATGCAAGTGTTATGATTTGCTATAACCTTACCATGATAATTACCCCTGACTGTGCCAAACCTTTCTGATAGTCTTAAAGGAGGTAACATTATGCAATTGATGCAACATAACAAAAATTCCTTAATTGTTGAATGGTGCTCCAAACCATGTCAGCACTTTAATGCTAATTAGCATCACTTCAACAACATGAGCTACCTAAAATATACTTACCATGATTGTGTAACCCTTGGACAGCATCAGAGGGTTCCTGGCTGTCCTGCAGAAAAGTTGGGTTTATGGGGGGAGGGGCATTTCAGTTTAGCTCAAGGTCACTGAAATGCCCTCAGTTTGCCAAGGCCTAAGTCAAGAAAAATCTGGGTGCAGAAAATCCTGTTGTATCAAGAAATCCCCAATGTTAATCCTCTGCTGGAAAAGAATGAAAAAACACCACTCAATGAGGAATTTTTTTATTTATTTTGAGGCAACATTTTCTATTGCAAGATTATAAAAAAATAATGGAATTTTCCCCAACTTATGCCTTGGTACAAAAATCAGATTTTTTAAAATGTGCAAACCTCATGATGGGGACAGAATTTGGCAAAAATATCTTGATTTTGTTGCAGAAAGGTTAAGTATACTGTATATAGGTTCTCCAGTCTAACCTTATAGCATAGACTAACCCACATAGCCTGAATAAGTAGCCCAGTATATTTAACCTATAATAGAATAACCTTGGGTTCAAAAAATATTACTAAGCATATCATAATGAACACAACTTGAGCCAGACACATTGTAAGTAACGAAACCTTAGTATAACACTCTATGAAGAAATCCACACTATGTGGAAGAAAACCACACAGAATCTGGTCTACTGGCATCAATAGGACTACAAAAACCAAAGGAAAAATACAAGTATTGCTATACTGTGCGCAGATGATGAAGAATACTCAAAAAATGAAATAAAAGCAGAAAATTAACCTGTTTTTGATTGTAAATTTCAGTAAATTTATAATAAAATGTATTTTTAAATTTTATGGATATACATATGTAGCTCAATTTGTTCAAGAGATAACCAAATTTTGAAAAATAAAAGATTTAGAAGTTTCCTATAGGAATGTTGGTAAACAGTGTCTGTACATGGAGATAATGTCCAGATTTTTTTTACAAATTTCAAATGCCTTCCAGTTGAATCATCCACAGCATGCAAGAGTTTCCATATTTTGGGGTCTACCTGTAAATTCAATTAATTCTGCAATTCATTCCATTGGAAGTTGAAAAGTTTGCAAAGTATCCACGCAAAAAGAAAACCAGTGATTTATCACTGTTGAACCTTAATGATAATTCAAACCTTCCTAATGAGTGAAATACCTCCCAGAGTCAAATTTTTCAAAGTCCCCATCTGCTGGATTCCCTTAGACACAATGCATTAAAAGCCTCTCTTATACTTGGTATTTCTCCCATCATTTTCCCATCCATTCAGCTCATTAAAAAAGTATCTATAGCATAGAGGGTCTTCCTTCTCTCTTTGTGATGACTTGAATGTTATTTTTACAGATGCCAACATGTCAATGCACTGTACAGTGGTACACTATCCAATGCGCCTAATGTTCTTATTGAGTTTAACGCTTGGACGGCGGAGGGTTCTTTCTCAGTGCATGGCAGAGTTGAGATTTTTCCAGGGGGGCAGTGCATTTCAGTTTGACCCAAGGTTATTAAAATGTGCCCAGGTTGAGGAGGACTAAGTTGGGAAAAATCCAGGAGGCAAATTTTCTTTTGTTCCCAAGATTTTCCCATGCAAATCCTATGCCAGGAATGCATGAAAAAACGCCACCGAGGCAGGGAGTTTTTTAATTTTTGTTGAAAATTTTCTGCAACATTAGAAACAAATCTTGGACTTTTTCCCAACTTAGCTGTTACGGAGATTTAGATGTAGAATATTTCACAAAGAAAAGAATAAAAATATAACACAGAAATTGGTTGGGCTACAACCGGGGTGCTCAAGAACACCCTATTTTAAAAAATTGTATTCACAATCACAAGTTTCTCCAAACAGTTTCCGAACAGGTTTGTCAGTACTTAGTTTGTTCCTCACAGTACGATGGTTTGAGGGATAGTGATGAAAAATCCTGAGACGTTTCCTCAGGAAAAAAGGGGATTCTTGTGGAAAGTTTCCACTGCGATTTTGGGCAAGATTGCAGCTTCTGCTGAGAGGGACACAGTTACAGTTTTTGGAATTTTTTAAGACTTCAAGGACTAAAGGTCTGTTTTTTTGGTTCTTTGTGAGAATGGGCAAAAGACCCAATTCTCACGGAAGGATCCAAGGACAAGTTTTGGCAATTGCCAAAACTTGTCTCTGTTTATTGCTTGAATTTCTAAAGGCGCTGTTTGGCTTGTTCTCTTTGAGGATTAGGTTTGAAGTTTTTAGGAATAGTGACATGAAAAATTACTTTCTGTCAGCTCAAGGCTGGTGATTAAATTTGATATGCTTGGTTCTGCAGAAGTGACTCAGAAAATTCACGACATTAGCCCTTGGTAAAAAGTTATTTTTTTATTCCCAGTGCCCAGTGACACAAAATTTTGCTAAAATATCCCAACTTTGCTGCACAAAGGTTAAGAGATATTCACTGAATGAAATTCAAGTTGCAAACAAAATGGTTTTTCATGGAATTCTGAAGAATATTTCTTCCATAAAACATCAATTAAAAACTATATAATGTAAGACAAAGGGAAAACAAGACTTGGCTTAGGAACATTTCAACTTAAGGACACTCTTGATGCACCAATTATGTCCACATCTCAGGGTCTCACTGTATATATTCCACAACTTCACTCTCCCATCCAAAATCCCCCACTACCTATAATCTTGCTCCAGCATCCATGAAACAATTGAATGAATCAAATGCCCTTATTTTAATATTACTCTTTTTCTATTTTTGGAAAACACACTCTTGAAAACATGAGTCTGAACTGCTTTTGGTTGTACAGTATATAGAAACTAGGCGACCGTGACGTAATGGAAAACCGGTTTTAGTGAAGTTCCTGTTAACCGTCGGGTCTCTCGATTTTCTCTCTCTCACTTGTTCAATTAAAAAAAAAATCTTCCAAGACAAGTTGAAGAAGACCGGTTCCTTTTTTCGTCTTCCAAGAAAAGCCCCACATTTAAATCGAGAATCGTATTCCGTATATAGTTGAATAATTAAGTCTATGGTCCTCGTCGAAAGGAAATTAAATTAATTAACTGACTCAGTCTCTCGGGAATCCGCTACGATGTCGACTTAATGATCTCCCAATTGGTCGAACGAATTCCGACCACAGGGTCAATAATTTTTTTTTTTTCATTTTCAAATGTTGCATTCTCAAAAGGTTATTTTTTTTTCTGGTAGACGCAAGGTCAATTTCACAAAGAGGTGTCGCAATTAATTCGATTCCAATCGACCAGGAAATACTAGTAATGACACAATCGAGGTGAAATTCGTAATTGACACTCACAGTGCCGGAAATCTGCATTAATTACCTGTTGCAGAGGTTAATTAAATAATATTTCCTTGTAAATAATGAGGTGGTAAATGAAAATGAATGAAACCCGAGGACATTTGTAATGCTGGAATATTTATTTTTTTTTGAATTGCAGGTATTCATACAGAGACTGCTAATCAAAATTGAATAAATTTGTCAAATTATTGATCCACTTGAATAGTTGCAATAAATAATACTGTACCAGGAACCTTCCAGCATTGACTAATTTGCAATATTTTTTTTCTGCATGCAGTGAAACCCTGAAATTTGGACATAATTGGTGCATCAAGTGTGTCCTGATGTAAAAATGTCTCTTAAGTCAGGTCTCATTTTCCGTTAGACATCAATGTTAATGTATTCAATTGGTTCTCCTTCTTGCCAAAAATTAAGAATAACTTTTCCCTCAACTTCAAGTTGTAGAAAATGACAGTGCTGAACAAAACCACATAGAATTTGATCTTTGGTTATCAAAAGGGCATCAATAAAAAGCAAAAAAGAAGATTAAGTCTTATTGCTAGAATATGCACAGATGATAGAAAAAACTCTGAGAAAAGAAGCACAAAATCAGCTTGCTTTTGATATGATGAATTAGACTGAATTTATTATGAAATTTTCTTCAAATTTTGTGGATCAAATTACTGTATATACAGTGAGACCCCCACATGCAAACACCTTGACCTGTGGACAATTCGACATAGGGACACTTATTTTCCCAGAAAAAAATTAATGAAAAATGCCCAACATGAGGACACTGACTCAACATAGGGACATTCTGCAATAAAATTGCAAATACATTTCAGGCCAAATTACAAGAAACAGAAATTTAAAACCCTAAAATTGATGTAAGATAAGTTCTTGGGCATTTCTCTGACCATTTCACCATCCATTTTGCTAATTTAAAAATTACCTCAAGCATAGTGGGACTTCCACTTTTTTCACTTGAATGTTATTTTTGTAGATGCAAACATTTCAATATACAGTACAAAGATACACTATTTGATGCTCCAAATGTTCTTATTGAGTTGAAAATGTATTCACCAATTCAAATTCAAGTGGCAAACAATTTTTAAGGGAATTCTGAAGAATATTTCTTCCATAAAACACAAATTAAAAATTATATAATGTAAGTCTACAAGTAAACAAGACTCAACTTTATTTCAACTATTTTCTTCGTCGCTACGTGTTAAATATATATAGTTAAGGTTTCTCACTGAATATAAGATATATATATACAGTATATTTATATCTTGATATCTTTGTAAGATATCAAAATTTGAAAAATAAAATGCTTTGATTTTTTGGAAAAATTCTAAAAAAAAGTGTCCCTAACTTGAGCCAATGTCCTGATGTCAGGCCTGATTTCTTTTTTTTGTTTTTAATGTGTCTCTAAGTCAAATTGTCTGTATGTCAGGGTGTCTGCATATTGGGTTCTCACTGTCATTCAACAATTATTGCCAATCATCTTTAAAGAGATAATTTTAAAAATCACACATTGAACTTCAATTTATTATTCCATTCAATTTCTTGGGAGAAGAATTTTATGAACATAAATCCAATGAGAAGTTGATGATTAATAGTAACATTGTTGAGAAAATTGGCTTGTTTATACATTTATATCTTTGAAGAAGCATGTGAAATTAATTTGTATGCATCAAACTTCAATTATTTGAGTCAATTAATGTCTGCTGGTGAGAATATAGATATTAACCCAATACTGTATAAAGTACAGTATTGTATAGCCAGTATAATTGTTCTGTTGAATATTTTGCAACAAATTCATCAATTTATTTGGATTGGATCATTTTCACTTTTGCTCTGTTGGAGACACTAAATTAGTCTAACCTTCGATAGACAAGTTTCAAGCACAGTTGCGAACTATTTTTTCTGTCAAGATGAAATTGTGTCAAGGCAGGGATGCGCATTAAATTAAAAATAACACAAAAACTGATCCCAGTTTTTTCCTTGACCTGGTATTGACAGAATGTTATCCTGATGGTTGGTTGATTTTAATTACAGACTATGGAGAGAATAAAAAAGAAGATGCGAAATGGCTTCATTTCCGTGCGAAAAACTAATTAAACTACAGTACGATAAACAGATTTGAAATTATGTAAACAACTATATTGTACAGTCCATTGTATTAGAAAGTACATTCGAAAAAAATACGGCTCATTATTTTCTGGAAACAAGGTATGAATTTTATTTTTTCCCTGAAGGACAAATTATTTGTAGCACCTTCGAAGACGGTATATAATTCATGAATAGAATTTTAATTTTATGATACATACAAAAATATCCCCAATCAACGAATAAATTCCTGAATATTAAAAAAAGGTGACTTGGTCCAAGTCAGGTTTTCATTGATACCATGTCCCACATATCCTGTGCCTGATTTTGTAATATCCACTTCTAATCAAAAGAAAGGACATTTAAAATACCTGTACTGTATATATAGTGGTTCTACATGGTCACTGTGAGGCTGTGAAAAGCAGCCACTAATTACTTCCCAAGTGGTTTTTGATTGCATCTACGGTATTGAAAACGCGTTTACTGATGGTACATTATTGATTAGAATAATTTCAAGGGTTTTGGATGATCGCGACACCTACACGAGGATGCGTCAACTATTTTGGTTTGCGCGTTTAAGAGTGAATAGAGGTCACTACTAGTTCCTCGATTATCTATGCTAGAATAAGTAAGTGGTTCCCAGTCCAATTTAAATGCCTGGAGTGGGTGGAATTAAAATGTAAAATATTTACGCATTAAATATTTTACCACTTTCTGATATTTTTAAAATTTTTATTTTAAAATTTTTGGATTGGATTGATCACGAGGGTGATACTTATTCTTATATTGAATTCCTAATACTCATGTGATCTGACTTATCTGATTCAAACCAGATCTTTCACGTAATTTAAATCCTTTTCAGGGATACTTTATAATGTCACATACATCAAAGCCATGTACATTATTGCCAATGGAATATATAAGTTGTGGAATTCAGAGCTCAGAGGTTGTCTTACAATTTCAAATCACAGGTTTTTGAAGTCAGAGGTGTAGCATTCAGAAACCAAATAAAAAATCAATAGAGAATTCTGACATATTTTTTATAAATTTCACAGTATACAGTAGCTTGAATGATATTGAGTCAGATTTCTGTGAAATAAAACTATTTATAAAATTTTGAATTCCCCTATGATGAATTATCCTTTTTAATTTTAAATTCCTTTTCGAGTGCATTGGGTGCAAATATTTAGAAGGCCTATGTAATAAAGTACTGTACAGTAATCTCTTTCAAACAAGAATAAAGCTCTGTTGAATGTTTTAAGCAAGAAGCTAAATTAAAAATTACAATTCAATGTCTGCTTCCAGTTCATCCAGAAAATGCACTGATTGAGTAATGCTTTTGAATGTTGTTAGTATTTTGTGTAGGAAGAAAAATTCTGACAAAATTCTACTGGCAGGTTCACCTAAATCAATTTCAACACTGTCTTTCAGATTCTGCATTGCTGCTAAACCAGTAAATCAGCATCCACTAACAAGTACTTAAATGAAGCAAGATACTGGTTTTTAGGACAATCATTTTCAGTGGAAACAAAATTTCATGAACTTGAATGTGGACAATGCATGCTGATGAGGACAATAACCTTTGACATGAATAATATCAAGGCTCAAAACCAGTTTCACTGTTGTGGGTCAAATGATGATTTTGTGATAAAATTGCAAATACATTTCAGGCCAAATTACCAGAAACAGAAATTTACAACCCTAAAATTGATGTAAGATAAGTTCTTGGGCATTTCTCTGACCAATTTACTATCCATTTTGCTAATTTAAAAAAATTACCTCCAGCATAGAGGGACTTACACTTTTTTTCACTTGAATGTTATTTTTGTAGATGCAAACATTTCAATGTACAGTACTGTACAAAGATACACTATTTGATGCTCCAAATGTTCTTATTGAGTTGAAAATGTATTCAATAATTCAAATTCAAGTGGTAAAATTTTTTAAGGGAATTCTGAAGAATATTTCTTCCACAAAACACAAATTAAAAATTATATAATGTAAGTTTATGAGTGAACCAGACTCAACTTTGGGACATTTCAACTTAGGGACACTTGATGCACCAATTATGTCCGCATCTTGGGGCCTCACTGTATATAAGATATATATATATATATATATATATATATATATATATATATTTGAATCTTGATATATTTGTAAGATACAGTATCAAAATTTAAAAAATAAAATGCTTTGATTTTTTGGAAAAATTCTAGAAAAGTGTCCCTAACTTGAGCAAATGTCCTGATGTCAGGTCTGAGTTTTTTATTTTTAATGTGTCCCAAAGTCAAATTGTCTGTATATGTCAGGGTGTCTGCATATTGGGGTCTCAGTGTCATTCAACAATTATTGGCAATCATTTTCAAAGAGATAATTTTAAAAATCACAGATTGAACTTCAATTTATTACTCCATTTAATTTCTTGTGAGAAGAATTTTAAAAATATAAATCCAATAAGAAGTTGATGATTAATAGTAACATTGCTGAGAAAATTGGCTTGTTTATACATTTATATCTTTAATTAATTTTTATGCATCAACCTTCAATTATTTGAGTCAATTCATGTCTGCTGATGGGAATATATAGATATTAACCCAATATAAAGTATTGTAGCCATTAATTGTTCTCTTGAATATTTTGCAACAAATTCATCAATTTATTTGGATTGGATCATTTTCACTTTTGCTCTGTTGGAGACACTAAATTAGTCTAACCTTCGATAGACAAGTTTCAAGCACAGTTGCGAACTATTTTTTCCGTCAAGATGAAATTGTGTCAAGGCAGGGATGCGCATTAAATTAAAAATAACACAAAAACTGATCCCAATTTTTTTCCTTGACCTGGTATTGACAGAATGTTATCCTGATGGTTGGTTGATTTTAATTACAGACTACGGAGAGAATAAAAAAGAAGATGCGAAATGGCTTCATTTCCGTGCGAAAAACTAATTAAACTACGATAAACAGATTTGAAATTATGTAAACAACTATATTGTACAGTCCATTGTATTAGAAAGTACATTCGAAAAAAATACGGCTCATTATATTTTCTGGAAACAAGGTATGAATTTTATTTTTTCCCTGAAGGACAAATTATTTGTAGCACCTTCGAAGAGGGTAGAATTCATGAATAAAATTTTTAATTTTATGATAGGTACAAAAATATCCCCAATCAACGAATAAATTCCTGAATATTAAAAAAAGGTGACTTGGTCCAAGTCAGGTTTTCATTGATACCATGTCCCACATATCCTGTGCCTGATTTTGTAATATCCACTTCTAATCAAAAGAAAGGACATTTAAAATACCTGTACTGTATATATAGTGGTTCTACATGGTCACTGCGAGGCTGTGAAAAGCAGCCACTAATTACTTCACGAGTGGATTTTGATTGCATCTACGGTATTGAAAACGCGTTTACTGATGGTGCATTATTGATTAGAATAATTTCAAGGGTTTTGGATGATTGCGACACCTACACGAGGATGCGTCAACTATTTTGGTTTGCGCGTTTAAGAGTGAATAGAGGTCACTACTAGTTCCTCGATTATCTATGCTAGAATAAGTAAGTGGTTCCCAGTCCAATTTAAATACCTATGGAGTGAGTTGGAATGAAAATATAAAATATTTGCATATTAAATACTTTACCACTTTCTGGCATTTTTTTCAATTTTTATTTGAAAAATGTTGGATTGGAATGATCACAAGGGTGATACTTATTCTTATTGAATACCTACTCCTGTGATCTAACTTATCTGATTCAAACCAGATCTTTCAAGTAATTTAAATCCTTTTCAGGGATACTCTATAATGTCACATACATCCAAGCCATGTACATTATTGCCAATGGAATATATAAGTTGTTGAATTCAGAGCTCAGAGGTTGTCTTACAATTTCAAATCACAGGTTTTTGAAGTCAGAGGTGTAGCATTCAGAAACCAAATAAAAAATCAATAGAGAATTCTGACATATTTTTATAAATTTCACAGTATATACAGTAGCTTGAATGATATTGAGTCAGATTTCTGTGAAATGAAACTATTTATAAAATTTTGGATTCCCCTATGATGAATTATCCTTTTTAAATTTTAATTCCTTTTCGAGTGAATTGGGTGCAAATATTTAGAAGGCCTATATAATAAAGTACTGTACAGTAATCTATTTCAAACAAGAATAAAGCTCTGTTGAATGTTATAAGCAAGAAGCTAAAGTAAAAATTACAATTCAATGTCTGCTTCCAGTTCACCCAGCAAATGCATTGATTGAGTAATGCTTTTGAATGTTGTTAGTATTTTGTGTAGGAAGAAAAATTCTACAGACAAAATTCTTCTGGCAGGTTCACCAAAATCCATTTCAACACTGTCTTTCAGATTCTGCATTGCTAAACCAGTAAATCAGCATCCACTAACAAGTACTTAAATGAAGCAAGGTACTTGTTTGTGGGACACTCATTTTCAGTGGAAACAAAATTTCATGAACTTGAATGTGGACAATGCATGCTGATGAGGACAATAACCTTTGACATGAATAATATCAAGGCTCAAAACCAGTTTCACTGTTGTGGGTCAAATGATGCAAGTCAATGCAATCACAGCAAGCATAAAAGGAGTCAGGCAACCCAAATATATAGTGTAACTCCAAGTGAAATATTACCCTCATCTAGAAAAAGAATCACTCTTTTATTGCCCCTGGGCCATTCCATAGATTGAAATAATAATATTGGGAAACAAAGTTCAGCTTCAATCAGTTTTATTTTCTGCTGAGATCACACAGTTCAAAGATCCCAATATAATAACCCCCAAAAAAACTTGCCCTCAAGAAACGCTATCACTTGATTCTCTAAAAAAATGCTTACATCGTTCGCAAGTGTAAAAATATTCCTTTAGATTGCCCATGCAAAACATGACTGACACAAGTATAGAAGGCTGAATCTAGTACAGAAAATACTTTCAAGTAATACTGACTTATCTCTTGAGCAACACTTGGTTTGCTTACAAAGCAAGTACAAAAAAATTGAACATTTGTTTCATTCAATTGAAATCGAAAAAAAACAGACACTTGACTAGACTCAAATTCTGAACACAAAAAATGGTGGATACACTTGCACCAAACACACAATAGCATGGAAAATAATTAATGATAAAGAGCTCAGGCATCACGTCACAGAGCCAAGGAAGATCACATCATTTCTCAGTAAGCCAATTCAGCTCCCCAGGGCCTATAGGGCTTCATCTGGGAATTGTATTCCACAGAGCCCGGGGTGGATGCCGACTGCGGCGTCACGGCGTGGAAGTTGAGCGACGTGGGCTGCCCGGTTTGCGTATTCCACGACATAGGTGTCGCTGCAGAGGAATTGTACGCCGGACTCGCAGCGCTGTTGCTGCTGGTTGTGGCTATGGAGGACGTAGGTGTCGCTGCTGCTGCTGCTGCGGCAGCTGCTGCATCCGGGGAATACGGGGCTGCAAATGCAGGTGCGTAGACATTGTGGCTGAAGCCCCAAGACGAAGCGGATTTGTTGGCCAGGTCGCGTTGCGCTGAGAAGCACTGCAGGTGCGACATCAAGCGGAGGCGGAGCGGGTCCTGGATGTCCATGCCTTCTTGCGCAATCAGGTACCTAGATGTCTCTGCCATGCACTCTCGGAACCCGACGCTGTGGTAATCTATGGCCAGTTTGTGTGGGTCGTATGCCAGTGCGTCCAGTCCTGAAAAGTAATCAAATGAAATACATCAAGATCCCATAAAGTACATCAAGATAATGAAAAGAAGCCCATGTAGCAATTATAAAAAAATTAAAAAAAACTGTGAAGTCTAAAACTTCTAACATACAGTATTAATAACTCATTTTTGCTAATTTCAAGGTGAAAATTCCACAAATGCATGAGGTTTAATACTGCAATTTCAATAAAATTTGTTAAATTCTCTAATTTTTTTTTTCAAAAGTACATTTTCTCTGCCTGGAGGACATTTTTGGATGCACAGTATAATAAAAATATAAAAAGCTAAGATTTTCAATATCTGGCATTTTAAAAGCAATTTCCTGCCTCTACTTGCAAAATAATTTTTCTTATAATTGTGGGGTTTCAATATACTGTATATAGATACTGTGCATTAAAATAGCAGATAAAACATGATATAATACAGATTCTAAAATATATTTTCTTTGAATTACAGTTAAAATTTAGATTGAAAACCCTTGAAAAATGAAATAATTAAGATTACAATGTGTATTTGCTTTGAATTTAATTCAAATTTAAATTGAAAAAAAATATTTGATAATTTAAAAAAATGTTTGTTCAAATATTTTCTGGACAACCCTTTATTACTTAAGTTTTCATAGTCCGTAAATTAAGCAGTGACACGTATTTATAAAGAACTTCGTTATAAATAAAGATGAAAGGACTTGCAAATTGTTTGGTTTTAGGGCGTTAAAGGGGTTTTATAAAACGTAGTGTTCTGAAAAGGCGATAGTTGTGAAATTGTGTTTCTACTCTGTTCCCTCAGGAGATTATCCCCAGGATTAATTTCCTCGAGATTATGCAAAATTGCTGCGAAGGAATCCCTTTTTGAAAGCCAGGGATTAAGTTTAATTGAAAATAAATATTCGCAAGTAATCGTCATCAGCGGCTCGTGTCGCACCCACTTCCGATTTTTATTTTTATTTTTTTGGAGCTAACACAAAAATAGTAGAGTAATTACTGCTTGACAAAATTATTCCGACACCAGTAGAACAACAGACGTTCTCATGCTAATCAAGGGACTTAATAAAAAATAATAATAATAGGAAAATGAATGGAGAACTGCTGAGAAATTCCAGACGGGATCCGAGGAAGCTATGAATAAATGAAAGCAGCGAAGAAAAAAGACGTTCTCATGCTAATCAAGGGACTTAATAAAAAATAATAATAATAGGAAAATGAATGGAGAACTGCTGAGAAATTCCAGACGGGATCCGAGGAAGCTATGAATAAATGAAAGCAGCGAAGAAAATTTTTCGAATATTCACCATTTTCATAAGCCTTAACAAGTGCTGGTTTTATCAGTATTTTTTGCAGTTTAAAAAAACAAACAATTTAAAGAATTGAATTTACATACACTTGCTTCTGACTAGGATTCCTCACCTCTGGGGAATAAATGCGAAGATTTAAATTTTTGGGACAAGATTAAAATGTTTCAACTGCAACTTTATTAGTTTTTTTTAGAAAATCTACAGGTAATTGTTTTCATTTTTGGCAAATAAAATTAGACAACTTACCAAAAGCCATTGAATATCATTTCGATTTTTGGTTTTAAAAGATTAAATAAAATCTCAAAATAAGAAAAAATGTTCAACTGTAAAGTGATTTTTTTCTTGAAAATTTTCAGTTAACTTCTTTTAACTTTGGTAATTAAAATTAGATAATTTACCAAAAGCAGAGGAACTTCAATCATTATTTCTCATTTAAAAATACTACAAAATCTGAAAAGATGGACATTTTTAAAACTTTGACCTGATTTTTTCAAGAACATCTTTAGGTAAGTCGTTTTATTTTTGGCTGTAAAAATGCATGCAACTTATCAAAAGCATTGGAACATAAATAAATGTTTGATAAAAAAAACTATTGTATATAAAATCTGACAAGATTTAAAATTGTTTACAACTGAAACGCGATTTTAAAAAAAATCTTAGTTAACCTCTCTTAATTTTGGGAAAATAAAATTAGACAACTTGCCAAAAGCAGTGGAATATCAATTTAATTTTTTATTAATTAAAGAAGACTACATAAATATATAAAATCTGAGATTATTTATTCTTATATAAATTCATTATTAAGAGTTGAATGAGCCCCAACTTTGTGTTTACAGTACAGTATAATTAATTTTTAAAAGCAGTCTGACATACTTTTAAAAATTTTGAGACCTTCTCTTGAGATGAAAGAAAAAACGTTTTGATAGATTTCGTTTGATTTCAAACCAGTTCAAAATTTTGAAAAGAATTCTATGATAATAAAGAGAGAAATTATAAAAAAATGAATAAAAAAAAACAAATGCGAGAAGAAAAGAGTAAAATATGACATGATTGAAAAGACGCAAATATTTTGAAACCCTGCCCTCCCTTAAAAAAAAAAAAAAAAAAACTTTGTTTCCTCAACAACGACAAAAATCAGCTGAAGAATAAACTTGAGGAAAAAAACCGAAACTCACCCTTGGCATGAAGCATTTTGAGATGGTCGACGGTCATTTGCAGAATTTCCGCCTTTTCCAGTTTGGCAGAGCCCTGCTTCTCAAAGGCGGCCGGGACGAGGCGTCGCAATTCCGCCAAGCTGTTGTTGATCCTGTCTCGCCGCCGCTTTTCGATTATCCCGCGCCGCTTTTTCCGCGTTGAGCCGCCGCCACTGGCGCCGCCGCTGCCCGTCGTGCCTCCGGTTCCAGTGCCGCCTGAACTTCCGGTTCCACCTGATGAATCACTGCGAAGAGAAGCAACAAATTAAAATTAAATCAGTCACATAAACTCGTGGAACAGTATTTAATTCATTGACGCGCTTCAAGTAATTTTTTTTTCGCTTTATTCAAGCTAGGGAAATTTAATTTCAACGAATTCCTTCGCAAGTTTTCAAAAAACAATTTCCAAGTCCTTTTCTCGCTTTTTAAATCATATTTTCGCTTCTTTATAAATGTGCTGTGATTTCAAAGATACACATGGAGGGAAATTTCAGGTAGAGTACCGTACTGTACAATACTTTATTACTTTACCAAGTAGTTTGTTTTAATTTGTACAGTATTAAAATGATAGGAGACATATAACGTTTAATTACGAGGGCTGAACATTTTATGTTATTGTATTAAAAAGCTATCCCACAATTCGATTACAGTTTATAATTCCAAAAAATAAATACTGTACAGTATTCACATTCCAGTGTTATTTTTAATTACTTCACCGCCAAGTTGACAGTCTTTCAAAGATTTTTTTAAGCGAGTCATTTTTCAGTTGCGTTGCCCAAAAATTTTAGTTTAACGTCTTTCAGTGACCCAAAATTTTCAATAAAGTGCTGCTGTACTGTATTTAAAATAAAAAACACCCCAATTTGAATTCAACCATGAACTGAACCTGAATCCAACTCATTTGCAATCATTCATACAACAATAAGAATTTTTGCTGAAATTTATCAAAACTGTTCATGCTATAACCAAACACAATGCACACCCAAACTTTTAAAACTTCTTGAAAAATAATACATATCCTCATTTGACGTGCATTGTCCCCTTTTTTCCTCCCAACATTGAGAAAAATGTGTGTATGGTACTTGAGTAAATATGGCTAGTCGGTAAGTAATTAAGTCATCAAGTAAGTTAGTCAGCAAGTAAGTCAGGAACATGAAGTAAGAAAGTCAGCAAGTTAGACAGTCAGCAAATAAGCAAGTTGGTCAGTCAGTCAATAAGTAAGTAAGTGAATAAGTTAATACATAAGCAAGCACATAAGTCAGTACATAAGTAAATAAGTAAGTCAGTACATAAGTAAATAAGTAAGTCAGTACATAAGTAAATAAGTAAGTCAGTACATAAGTAAATAAGTAAGTCAGTACATAAGTAAATAAGTAAGTCA